>APFE030245651.1:167155-238564 GCA_000404065.3 Pinus taeda
CGAATGGACAAAAGGAGTCCAAGGGACCTTGGGATGTGAAACCCAAGAGTCACACATTGTACTATAAATGTATATCAAGTGTTAATAAAAATTGAACTGCATGATTTATCTTTCCTATCTTTCTCGCTCCCCATGTGTGTTTAACATGCATGTTATCCTTAAAATTTTAGAAATTGTTAAAAGTATGGATTGTTGATTCATCCCGTCTTAGAATTAGTATTGTTTTCAACATGACCATTTATGGATATAAGTCTTTCAGATTAATCACGTCGTTAGGATTTGATTGATGTTTCGAACCAACTAATTTGATTCATCCTCAGGAAAAAGATATCGTGTGAGAAATTATGCATATCTACTTTCAAACTAATGTTCTTGTTCAATTAGTTGACTTGTACTTTGTTATAGTTTTGTATTTTAAATTAATGTTCTTGTTTTGTCCATTCACCTTTGTATTATGATTTTGCAAAAGTATGAGAGAGTGCTCTATGTTTTGCATGGCTTTTCCATTTTTAATCCAATATGTTTTCAAATAACTAAAGTGATTTTCTCCCTTCTTTAATTAAGATGTGCAAAGTAGCTACCTCAGAGATTGTTTTACATGGTTTTTCCGTTTTAATCCCAAATTTTAGTTATTTTCCCTTCTTTAATTTAGATGTGCAAAGTAGTTGACTGTAAAAAATTGAAGATAATTTCAAACTTTTAATATCAATCAAAATATTATAATAATAATTAAAGTTACTTTATTTTTTTCTCGGTTATTCTTTAATATAATATTATGTAATAAAACTAGGTAGCTTTGAAATAAAAGATGATGATGTATTATATAAAAGTAGTTTAGGGAGAAATGTATAAGGTGAATAGTTAGAATATATAAGAGTAGATTTGTTAACCAAAAAATAACTTTCTCATATTATTTTTGTCTCATTTATTGAACGAAGGAAAAAATAGATCGCTTTATTTTTCAAACCTTTATTTTTCCAACTTTTGAGCTTTCGTGGGCTTTGCTTTGAATTGATCACTTAGAATAGAAAATAACCAAGTGAATCTCTTTTTGTTTTTTATGTAAATAAAATAAAATATATTACTTGGTACACTAACAGATTATAAAATTTGGGTAAAATTTGGGTTGTGTGGGAAAGAGAACCTAACATAAGACCCAATCGAAATATTAGTGCTAATCCTAGCAAAAGTGGGTTCTAAGTACAAAAGTGGGAATCACAGAGCCCTTTTTATAACATTCTCAAAATTGAGAGTATATAAGCCGAGAAAGGAGAAGGAAGCATTATTGCGGCCAACCACATAGATTTTGATTTCCTCCACGATAGAAAGCTTTTGCTGAGGAGGAAAAACATACAGAAAGGTAGCAGAACAGGGAAGGAAACTGACGACATCACTCCTAGTTGGTGATGACATGATCCTCATCAAGTCGAATGGGAGTCCCCTGAGAGCTTCCCTCCTGCTGCGCGATGGTGATCCGATGACTCATGGAGGCCCCAACGTCCTCTTTCTTGATGCTTAGAGATCCTTCAGCAGTTGAATGAACCTTTGTTGTTGAATTTTTCTTGATGACAGTATAATTTGAAGCATCCTGAGTGATGAATCTGCAATGGTGGATGGCTTCTACATACATTATAAATTTCTAAGTGAGCCGGTCAATCTTTGTTTCCAACACCTTGGTGTGCTCCTCTTCTTCCTGCATAGCAAGCCCCATTATGGTCTTCATTTGCCACCAAGTGTCTATAGAATGCGCATAGAGGTTTTCACACACCCGGCTAAAGGCGGGGTCCAAAATCCAAGCAAATTTAGCATCGACCTCCTCAGTGGTGACCTCTGTATGGAGAACATTTTCTTGGGCTTCTAAATCTGAAATTCACTGCTGAGTTTCTGGATTAACATCTTCTGCGTAACACAGAGTTGTGCACCTAACATATGTCTCCGCACGAGTGGTAGGGGTAGGGTCCAGGGATTCCCAGCAGGAGGTTGCGCGACTGCGTGCACCTCCCCGACTTGGACCACGGGTGGGGCAATTCCTCGGGGCTGTGATAGAAGCAGAAGGAATGGGGAACGGGGGGAACCAGAGAGCAAGGGACCAGCTGAGAGGGGAAAAGACAGAGAGATGAATGAGGGGTAGAAGAGGGAGGGGTGAATTTATAGAAGTCGAGAGAAGGAGGGAGCCCTGAATGGGGGAGAGGGGGTGGAATGGGAAGCATGTGAAGATCTGATGAGGGGCGGTGGAGGAATGACAGAGTAGAGAGGATGTGACTGAGACGCGGCGGTCACACAAGGGATAGGGGAGGTGGCATCGTGGGCTCTAGAATCAGGCGAGCCAAGGATGAGTCCGTACTCAAGTACAAACCACCTATCCTTCTAATTGAGCAGAGAATCAACCTTGTAATGATGAGAGGTACGCAAATAATTATTGTTCAGTAGAGTAGTTGTCTTCGTCATTGATTGTTGTGCATTGTTGACGGAGTTCCCCTTCAATTCCTGCCACGCTTGAGACTTTAGGCATAGGGTATCAGTCGTACCCTCATTCACTAGTCTGTCCGCGAGTTTATTTCCCTTCCTTCTAATTGCTTGAAAATGTAGGCCTACCATGCTATCAATTTCTTGCTTGATTCGATGTATTATTTTGTTTTAGGCGCTAGTTTTCCAAGATTTTGTCCACATCAATGCCCTGCTAAAGTGTTTTTCTAATTTGAGTGGCCAGCGTGGAGTCTTCTTCAACTATTAGAGGACTGAGGTTTAGGTCGCATGTTGTGGTGATGCCATGTTCTAGGGCATGAATTTCTGTGGCATTATTTGTGGATGAACCTATCTTGCTCTCATATATCTAGATTATTTTTCCTTTAGCGTTTCTGAAGACTCCATGAAAACCAGTTGGGCCAAGATTCCCTTTGGCTACGCCATCGTAGTTGAGCTTGAAGGTCCCCTTCTTTGGAAGCTACCAAGTATTATTTTTATTTTAATGCCTGAGGAGGGGAGTGAATTTGTATACCTTGATTGAAGGAGATGCAACATTTAGAGGATGCTCACTTAGAGGAAGGTGAGAGGGGCTTTGACAGTCTGAGTGGGTAAAGAGGTCATATTTTCCTGGAACACACTTTTGATCTTCGAGATAATGAATTCATCCTGGGTGGAGATGCCACGAAAGATTCTTGCATTGCATTCATTCCATAGAGCCTAGGAGATCAAACCAGGAATTAGATTCCATGTGCAGTTAACTAAAGGATGTGGGGCAAAGTCCGTTCTCCATTTCGTGATGTTGCTTTGAATAGAAGAGGGGTCTCGATCAGAGCTTTTGAAGACCAAAGAAATCCAATTCCATAAATTGGAAGCGAAAGGGTAGACATTTAACAAATGATTGGGGGTTTCTTCTTCTTGCTGGCAGAGGGGGCATCTCAAAGGGTTAATAAAGCCTTTCCTTCTTAGATTGTCCCACATTAAAAGTTTTCTATGCATGACTAACCAAAGAAAGATAGAAATTTTCAGCCAGTGCTTCCTATCTCAGATTGCATTCCACTTCGGATCCGGTTGGAGTTGATCATGCTTTGCAACGTATCTATAGGCTTCTCTTAATATGAAGTGTCCTACTGATTTTTTCCCCCATCCGAGTTTATCCTCAACAAAGTCAAGGAGTATTTATCTTTTTTGTAATTCGAAAGAAAGGTCTGACTAGGTTTGGGGGTTCATGTGGGGAGTCCATTCCTCTTGCTTCATCCAATTTCTCCATCTATCATTTTCTTCACTTTTTCCCTAGTACTGGTTAACTTTGATCTTCCCTCTGTTTTTCATTTCAGCCTTTATTTGGTGATAGTGATCTTGATCAAGTTCAGGCCTTTGTTTTTGTGCATCCTCCCAGAAAAGAGCCTAGTTCCCATTGTTAATTTCCTAGAAGCTATGTCTTTGAATGATGTCCCTTTTCTCCCAAGCTTGATTCTAGATGACTGAACCTTTGATGTTTCCATTGAGCCTAATGTTTTTTTCTTGTGTTAAGGAGGGGGTGTACTTTTATTTCCAAAGGATTCCCCAAGGGGAGTTGGGGTTTGTGAACCATCTCCATAAGTTTTTGGGTCCCAGGGCCTTTCCTAGGAGGTCTATGTCTCTAAGACCAAGGCCTCCCTCTTTTTTGGGCTTGCAGATTTTTTCCCATGCTACCAGAGCCCATTTATGTTTTTCCTTTGCACCTCTCCATAAGAAGTTCCTCTGAAGGTTTCTGATTTTGTTTGAAATCACTTTTTGGGCATCCAGAGCCGAGTACAAGTAAAGCGGGATGGCCTGAAGGATAGATTTAACCAGGATAAGACGACCAACCAAATTGAGAGATTTGAAGGTCTAGTTGGCAATTCTTTTCTCTATTTTTTTAATCAAATTCTCCCAAGTTGCCCGAGAGAGAGGCCTGTCTGTTAGGGGAACCCCAAGGTAAGTGACGTGTAGAGAACTAATGGTAATAATTAGTAGTCTGGTGATGTTCCTGCAAATGGGCAACAGAGTGTTAAAGAAGAAAAACTTGGATTTCAGGGGGTTGATGGAGGTACCAAAAGAAATTGAGAAGTCCATCAGGATGGACGTGAAAGAGGAAGCCTCTTTGATATTTGGAAGGCCCGTGAGAAGGGTATTATCCATAAATTGTTGGTGAGTTGTAGGGGGGCTAGACATGGGGTTGGAGACCAAAGAGCTTATTTTCATGCAGAGCAGTAGAGATAGATCGAGCTAGCCCTTCTGCCATTATAACAAAGAGGAAGGGAGAGATTGGATCCCCTTGCTTGATACCCCTTGAAGGATTGAAGGGTTGTGAAGGTGATCCCTTCACGAGAATGGAGAAGAAAGCTCTTGACACCATAGCCATGATCCACTTGATGCTTTCTTTGTGGAACCCAAACACATCCAGGACCTGTCTCATATGGTTCCAGCTAATGTTTTCAAAGGATTTAGACATGTCTAGCCAAATCATCATACTTGGTTTTTTTTAGATTTGAGGGAATGAATAAGCTCATCAGAGAGGATGATGATATCCATGATTTGTCTTCCTTATACATAGCCAGACTATTGGTGGGAGATGAGGAGAGGGAGGATAACTTTGATTTGATTGGTCAGAACTTTGGAGATTATTTTGTATATGACGTTGCAGAGGGCTATGGGCCTAAATGTTTCCTGGGAATCCACAGAGATTCCTTTGGGTATTAGAGTCACAAAAGTAGAGTTAAGGGCTTTAAGGACAGGCTTTTGAATATGAGATTCCTCAACCAAGGAATGAACCTCCAATTTTATGATAGGCCAGCGAGCTTTGTAGAAATCAATGGTGAACCCATCCAGACCTAGAGCTTTTCCATTGGACATTCCCATGACCACATCTTCCACTTCTTGGAGGGAGACTTTCCTTAGGAGCATTTTGCTATGGTCCTCCATGAGGATTTTAGGCATATTATTGGTGATCTCTTTGATGTCCTGATCCTGATCATTCCTTGGCTCTTTGAGAAGAGAGCTGAAATAGTGACTGAGCTCTATTTCCAACTCATCATGAGAGTGAATAAGATGACCATGTTGATTCTTCAGAGCCAAAATTCTAATGTTCCTCCTGTGTTGTATCATTGTTTTATGGAAAAAGGTTGTTTTCCTTTCCCACATTTCATCCAATTTATTCTAGAATTTTGTTGCCACAACTTTTCTTCCTAAATGGCTCTTTCATCCCAACTTTGTCGTAGTCGTTGTTATTCTTGCTTGTTGTTCTCCATTAGCTCTTCTTCAATTATATTTTGTTGGAGAAGTTCCATCTGGTGTTCCAATTTTTTTTATCCGTGTTGATGTTTCCAAATGTATCTATGTTCCATTTTTTTATTTACTCTTTGATGTGTTTTAAATTTGGTTGGAAAGTAAACATTTTGTTTCCAATTCTGATAGGAGAGTAAGTCCACCATTGTTTCATTTTTTCCATGAAATCTTGGTGTTCCAACCAGAAGGCCTTGAATCTAAAAGGCCTATTTTTCGGACCATTGGAAATTTGAAACTTGAGAGAGATAGGCCGGTGATAAGAGCCTGCTTGCGGAAGGATTCTCTCCTCCATTTCCCAGGAGGTAAGATAAGTAGCCTCAAATAGAAGGAAGTGATCTAAACAAGAGGCTATTTGATGGTCTCCTCCTCTTCTGTTATTCCGGGTGAATAAGAAATTGCTAGTGGGAATGTCGATGAGGTTGAGCTTTTCAATGGTGGCGAGGAAAGCCTCAGAGTATTTATCTAACTTCAAAATTACTCCTTTCTTTTCAAATAAGTTAGTTATCATATTAGAATCACCAACTATGATTTTGAGGGGGTGGTGCAGAGGGTCAAGAAGATTGGATAAGGCATGGAGCATTTTGATACAGTTTGTCACCTTGTTCAGGGCATAAATATTGGTTATGAAAATGGTCTCATTGGTGCCTATTATTCTTAGAATTATAGTTATGGAATGGCGAGTGGCCAGAGAGGAAATAAGGTCAAATTTAGATTTTTTCCAAAAATTCATTATGCCCCGCGCCGTACCTGAAGTCGTATTAGCCAAGGAGCTGTAAGGCTTGAAGCACAAGTTGAGAAGGAGGGGAGGGTGACTCAAGTCAAGTTTAGTTTCTTGAATTAGAAGGATGTCAAGATGATTAGACAAGATTCTATTTTTTAAGATGCATTTCTTCCCAAGACTGTTAAGTCCCCTAATATTACAAGAGATGCAATTCATTGACATGGAGATGGGTATAGAGCAAGAGCCTTTACCTTTCCTTCCTTGATTAGCTTAGCACCCAGTTCTTGAAGAAGCTAACTGATGGTCTTTCATCCTTTCTTTCTTCCTGAGCCTTTGAGGTTGAGTTCTTCTACTAGAATATTGGCTAATATGCCTTTTGAAACCATGCTTTCTTGTACTTGATAGTGAGTTTTGAGTTTTAATTCTTCTAGGAGGAGATAAGATCCTTTGATTTTTTGTAGTTGTTGTTATGATATGAAATTTATTCCTTTTTGTTTCCATTCCTCTACAATTGTTGCAAGGTCTATGCCCGACATATCTTCCTTTATTTCATTTTCCTCTAGAGTTTCCTCTGTTTCTACTTGCTACATTTCTGTATCCTCTTTCTCCTACTCCTTCCTTCTATTGGTGTTGCGTATATCCCTTTCATTGTGTTCACTATATACTATGTTCATTTCTTCCTCTCATGCTTCATCTTCTATCAATTCATTAGAATCCATTTGCTCTTGGGTACTGATCAGTACATTGAACTGATTATGGCTTGCTTCTTTAGATAGGTTTTTCTTGGTGATAGATTTTTTCATGTTATTCTTGTCCCTAGAGATGACTTTAGTAAAACCTTCACTATCTTTTTATTTGTTTGCTTGCTATGGTGTTTGAGGGGTTTTATTCATGAGGCAATATAAAAAAATATGCCCATGCTCATGACACTTCCTAAATTAGAAGGGTATATGTTCATAGTCTATATTTTGCATCCAGACTTCATCCCTAAAGATTAATTTGATTGCTTCTGGCAAAGCACATTTTGATCCTTTCAGACATTTTGATGTACTCCCCTAGCTGGTCTCCTATTCCTTTTATTACTAAAGGAGCCCAATAATCAGTTGATAAGGAGTATAGGCGTAACCATACTAGAACCCTAGTGAAATCCTCTTTTTTCGGTGTGAATTTCTCCCTCCAGAATCACATGTATAAACTAGCTGAGTTGTAGAAATATGGTCCTCCTTCAAAAATTTTGTCTCCCATTTGCTCTGAATCTACTAGTTCAGGGCTCTTTTAGTTGGCCATATTCCCATGAACTTTCATATAATTATGTGTTCCTACATTTATTCTCTATATTCATCTGCCATGGTGTCCTTGATTTCTAGTTCTGGGATTTTCTTGGCTTTGGGGTTACAAATATTCTTAGTCTTTTTCACCTAGTCTTATGACTTCTCCTGAGATTTTGAAGGAATGACATTAGCAGGGAAGGGTGAGTCTACAACCTTTCTCTTGTCTACCCAAGTATCCTTGGTTGACCTTTTCACCATGTCTTCATTCCTTTCTGGCTGCTTATTTTGTTGTGGATGAATAATTTCTTCTTTGTCAGATCTTTCTCCTGGTGGCCTATAGAAGGAAAAGTTGGAGGCAAACTTTGTGAATAATGAATATTAGTCTCGTGATCAACCAAAGACCTATTGTACTATGAAACAAACCCCCCCATTTATAAAGAACAATAGCTAAGGTTAGAGTTATAAATGGGGACCCTTTTAAAATTTTTAGGCTTAGGATAATAATACCTAACTCTAAGAAAATACCTAGAAAAACCTTGCAAAACAAACTAAGGATGAAATCCACATCACAAATCACAAATCCCACTTTTCTGCATGACTATCTTAAAACACCTTAAAAAAATTGCGATCTATGATTAGGTCACCCGCTGCGATAACCCGATAAATAGCACCTTGTCATTTCACAATCGCATTTCGCGCTTCGCAAAATTCGCAAGAAACTTAGCCATGTCATTATAATGTTCATTAGCGATTTGTGAAATGTGATATTGCGATATCTGCAATCGCATTTTGCTTGATGCATCTGGTAGCACTATACTGTACCCCTTTAAAGATTGTGATGCACGATTAAGAGTGGTAAAACATGTGAAATAATTACGTTTTAAATACAAAAACGAATGAATTAACAGGTTAATAAATATTTAGCGACCCAAGGAAGGATAATCATTTTCCAGGTTATGGGTAGTTAACATCGAGTATCTCATCAAACCTTTCTCACGATTTGAATTCATTTCATAGAAGCTTTCAGTCTTAATTACCTGATATCATCTGTGCTGATATATCTTGTCTATTTTAGGAAAGCTACAAAAGACATGTCACTAAGAAAGGTGATGCAAAAACAGAGCAAGTAGACAATTGTTGAATATGAGTTTTACAGAGATGGCTCCTATCTTCAATGATATATTTATGACGTTGCCGGAGGCGCAACAACTTGGGAAGTTATTTAAAATAGGCTGGAGGAAGAACATCCTAAAATCACTGTCACGAGAGCAACAACTAACCCAAAAAGGCCTTCAGGACTTCAATGCAGAGATGCTTCCTTCCTTCATAGGATATGAGCAAGAGCTAAAATCTTCCCATACACGGATATGATCAGGTGGATGATTGAAATCCTTATCATTGAAGATAGGCAATTCAAGAATTCAAGAATGGAGCTCATAGGGTCATTTAGAGTAGAGGACTTGAAGAAAATGTCCCACATACCTGACCCATAGGATATCTATGACAGTACATTTGTGGCTAACTTTGCACAGAAGAACCTATACCCCTTCAAGCTAATTCAAGGTTGGAGAGTGTTGGACAACAAATTCAAATATGACAAGTTGGATATGTATGCTATAGCCTCTTTGGCAAACCCCTACAACTATGAAGCAACTATTTTATGTAGATTGTATGGGATACCTAATAATACTAAGTTTTCAATAGAATGGATTCCTATGATTGATGCTTGTGTTAATTCCCATATCATGAATTGGCCCTCCATCATATCTAACAGTGTAGCTACCACCATTACCGAATATCGACGAAAGAAAGCCTCCTCCTTAGGTAACCTCCCTCTTTTCTATTTTAGTGCCTACATAATGGATGCTATTTGCTTTTGCATGACATATCCAACCATGGGTTGGAAATGGACCTTACAGGACCCCTACCCAATCCATCTCAGTCATAAACAAATATGGGAATCACATTACATACCTCACTTCTATAAGATATTTCATGTTGTTGTGTTGCCCCTAGATCAAATAATTTTAAATAAGAAAGCCCCTGGGTTTTCCCAAGAAGCCACAACATACCTATTTACTGTCGGCAAATATTTCATTGAAGAATGGTTCACCTACATTAGGTTTTTTGGTAGCATAGCCGATCCACATGTCCTTCCTTTATATGTTTATGATAAATTATTAGCAAGATAGATTGCCTACGAGACCGTGGGAAAAGGCCTAACTAAAGTTCTCAAAGACAACAAGGTCAAATCTGGTTCTTTTGCTTTAGCGAATTTTGTTCATGCTACTAAAGAGTCAACACATATGGAAGCCCTCAGGCTTCATACATTGCCTAAGAGGCAATTTGATCCAAACAATGTGGCCTATAATGTCACTACTAGAGTAAATCTCAAGCCATACAACAATAAAGATAATTATTTTGAATACCTCTTACAGTCGGTTGTATCATTCGAACATGCATTTGAATGGGCAAGGGCAAACCTAAAACCTGAAGAGTTTCAAAGCTTTCAGGAATTCATATATGAGAGGCTTCAGGTGATCCCCATGCATCTATTAAAGCCCGAGGATAAGTCTAAACCAAGTGTCATTGTTGATAGTGGAGGTCCTAGCTCTCAAGTAGACTCTCAGGTAAACACTAAGAAGACACCAGACATAGGGAAACCCCAAGACGCAGACAACACAGCTGAGTCCAACAAGAAGTTAGCTTAGAAACAAGTGATGAGGACCCCGACTACAGAGATCAGTTCAGAGGTCAAAGGCAGTAGTTTGGAGTAGGAGTGGGATCAGTTTAATAAGAAATTTCAAGGAACTCCCAAAGCCACAAATACCCAAGAAACATATGAATGTAAAACTCCTCTACATGTTCATAAGGATACAGAGTCAAAGTCTAGTGGTCAATAGTCTGAGCCTATGGAGGAACAAGTGACAACATCCTGGCATACTGGAATTATCCCTGCTCTGCCCACATCAGAAATTGTTTTGAAAGTAACTGAAATACCTCCACTTGATGTGTTCTATAGCCCTCTCCATAAGGCTGTAGTAAGAAGGCAGAGAAAAAGGAGAAGGGTAGATACACCTGAATCCCCACCTGGAAACGAGCCAATGGACGTTTTTTGGAAGGACATTCCTTTCAATTTGGATGAGAACTTGACAAGACTAGCAGTTGCAAGGGTAACCAGGGTATCAAAGAATATCATTAAGGCAGTGAATCACATCCTGTTCGCCACCAATCTCATTAAAGAAGGCAATACGAAAGAAATTCCTGATTTAAATGCTCTGTATAAAATCTGGAAAGAAAAGGTAGGGAGTCAAAGAAAGGCAATAAAAAACTGAACATGATCAACTAGGAGTCGTATTGGCAGTATCTTGTTAAGCCACACAGCCAGATTATGACTCTCAACTATTCCCTTCATACGACTCAACAAATGTTACCACCTCTCACCTATGTGATCTTCACAGGACAGCTCAGGACACATTTCAGGGCACCTCCTTAAATTCAACCGATGATTGATATTTGTGATTTAAAGGACAAGCTAGTAGACATCAAGTCATCCTCTTAGTTCTGTTCATTTAACCTCTGTTTATTTTTGGATTTAGTTACCTAGTTAGGAGGAAGGTTGTTTGAAACCTCCTCAAATTTTGTATAATCTATTTTTTGCACATTAGTTAGAATAATACTTATACCATTCTCATGCATTTAGAGAAGGGTCTAGAATTTTATCAAAAACATTTGCAAAGAATGCACCAATGTAAGTTTGTGAATTCTTTGGTGAAATTATGGAACATGATCGTTTCTTTTAGATATCATACTACTTTCCTTTATTGATGCACTTTTATATTCTTGGGAGGCAATTTGATTTGAAGAAAGAAGTTGGTCTATTTCATTTGTCAAATGAGTAGGACTTCACACATATGGTACTATTATCTTGTATGATTGATTTTGTTTACATTTAATTAGTGGAAAAACTTTATTTTCATGAATTGTATGTGAGATAAATTGTTTTTGTTAAGCATTAATTGCACTTTTGTATGATGCCTAGCTGAAATTGTGATTTTCATATATATCTCATCATATATGTGATATATTTTATAAATTCATTTGACTAACTATTTAGTCAAAGGAATTATCTTTTACATTATCATCTCTATTTAGTTGTGTTCAATCTTTATTATCACATGTTAAACATATATCTTTGTAGATAGCATACCGCACAGGAATACCCGGGTTTATGTTAGAATAAGTTAGTTAGAGAACTGCATTATAGAATAGGTCATTTAGATTATCATTATTCTATTGCAAACAATCATGAACCACCCACTCTCATCTTAAAACCCACACTAGGAAACTGGTCCCATTATCCCCAGTCATTGCCACCACTTTAAATGGAAAATGAGTTGTCTTAAGGTCTAGACCAGGTGGTTATCCCTCATGTTTCGGTAGTAGAATTATGAGGCCGCAACATTTTGGTGCTAGAAGGAGGGCATTCTACTATGAATGGAATACAAACCTAAAGATCATTCGAAAAGCTTTCGTAAGAGTCAAAACGCCTCCACCATTTCTACACCTTCTGAATCTCGTTCAGCATCTTCTGATCAGGAGTCTGAAGTTGTAGAAACATCTCCCTCCTCTCCTGAAGTAGTAAGGCAACCACCTTCTCTATATTACACTCCCAAATCTCCTGAAGTTCATTCTTTGATATAGAAATTGGAACAGATATCCATTTCTTCCTTGAAACCAGAGAGACCGGAAGTTTCTGAAGAAAGTGTTACCTCCTTATTACAATAAACTGGTGTATTGACTAGATTGCAAAGTGAAAGACATGGGGTCACCCCTTTTGAGTTCCCCATCCTTCCACAACATAGGAAAGTTACTTCATCAAGATCTGAATTAGATACCCGTGAGATCACATCACCTTTCCATCCATTCACTTCCCCATCTATTTCTACTCAATCCATGACTTCTCAACTATCCACTTCTCCAATTAGTACTATAGTTAGTAGTACTAACCCAATATTAAGTTCTTCACCATCTATACCTACTTCTAGACCAACCTTCCCATCTTCTCAGTTCCCAACTCAAGTTATTGATGAAAAGAAAATCTTAGGGTAAGCCAAAATCCCTTTTCATGTGTAAATCTCTATCTTGGACCTGTGGGTTAGGGCCCACTAAGTCCCATCAGAAGCATTTTTAACAACTTCAAACCATTTAGATTTTATACCATGGATCTCTTTAAATATTGTGCCATCCACAATAATAACTACTAATTCATATATAACATTGAAAACCAGATGAATATTATTTGGCCATGATACACATAATATTTGTTACTCAGCACACATGTCCTTGCATATTAGGCACATCTTCAACCATGGGTGGAAACTGTTGCTGCGCACTCAAAACCCTATTCAACATAATCCCCGCACCCTCTATCAAAGCAAGAAAAACGCCACCAAATATAGCGGACTTGGTAGCGGCCCGAGGTCCTTGACGCATTTGGAGAAACCCTTCGGTCGTGGCTCCGGCAATTATAGAATTCCAGGGGTCCTCTTTTTGCCTAACGTACACCATCGAGCAATCAAAAGCCGAGAAAAGACCACCCCAAATTGCGAAGCTTCCGCCAATGCGAGGTACGTTCAGCCTCACGGCCTGCGTGCCGCCAAGAATCCGTTCACCCTTGGGGGAATTGTAAATTCCCTTCATCAAATGGAAGACTGATCCTCCCACCGCCCCCATGCCGAAGGCGCCACCAACATCGTCCAGAAGTCGTTTGGGGCATGGCTCTCGAGATGTCTCCGGCGTGCCCATGCGTCTCAAACTTAAAACGACTTTGCCTACTTATAAAAAACAGAGGAAGCCCAAACCCTTCTGTATATATTTCCCACTTATTCCGCTATTTAGATTTCCTTACCTTCTCCATATCGAAGGAGGAGCTCCTGATGGAATATTATATCTTTCCTTATAGGACTATACTTGCTCTTTCCTGATGGTTAGGGTTTCCTTCCTTTATAGCTCACCGGCACAATCACATCTGTTATCAGTCAGTCAATAACCCTCACATCATACCTGCGTTGAGCTTCAGAGGCGGGATTGAATTATTACACACAATGCTAAGGAATTTTGGCGACCGCAATCAGATAGTGCCTAATTAATTCAATTCAGCGTAATGGTGAATCAATCAGAGTCCAGACCATACGGACTTGTCAAAATGCACCAACATTAACATACAACAATTAGACAACAAATCAGATCGCCATTGATCCTATATGTGGTCAATGTCTACCAGCAAACTCGCACACAGAATTAATTCATAAATTTAAACTACAAGATCCACAGCTCGACACACAGGAAATCAACAATATATATATTTTTGATTATATACAAAACAGTTAAACCCTAAGGCATTCCAGCCTTAGAGCATGATCACTGTCGATTACATTCCGTTCACACACAACGCCTATCTATCACTATAGATCTATATCTCCCTCTATCGATGTTACATTGCATTTATATAAGAAATGTTGGAAGGATCGATCCGATCGTTTCCGGATTTTCCTCTAATGAAGTTCTCCAAAATACATGCACGTAGATAAAAATCCATCAAATCCTCTTTAAATTTGTTTTAGAGCATATTTTCCTCCTGTTTTCTAGCTTGACTGTCCACGTCTTCATCCCTCCTTTTGGATTCCTCTTTAAATTAGAAAGGGTCAGATGCTCCTGCATCAGTTATGTCCAATAAACCTTGGACAAATCCTGGTGCTGTCCTAGTTGCAAATCCAAATGCACTCCCAGCAAACCCAGAAAAATGGCAACCTAACTAGGATCCTTTAATGCTCATAGGTCTACCTTTTTAGATAACATTGTAGTTTCTCAAATCAAATTTTTTTCACAAATAGATAATTCCAAATGTCTAAATTTAGTAGATAAAGTTTCTAATAACTCTTTGTTCTAGACTCTCTATTTTTACGGTTATAAATCAAAAGACGACGGAGGTGTAGGGTGCTTTTTTATCAATCCGCAAGGAGAGAAAACCATGCTAGCCTACAGTCTTGAATTCTAGTGCACTAATAATATCGTTGAATATGAAGCATTGATCCAAGGACTGTATAAAGTCACCAGTCTTAATGTCAAATACCTACAAGTATATTGTGATTCTGAAATAATTGTGAAACACATAAGAAATACAATTCATTGTGTCTCTGGGCATCTTAATCATTACCAATCTTTAGCTCAAAAATTGACTTGTTATTTTTTTCTTTTAACATATGTTCAATCCCTAGACTGCAAAATGCAAGTGTTGACTTACTTACTAATGTGGCATCCACGCTTATCCCCTTAGAAGAATTTAGTCTAGACAGTTTTTCAATAGAGTTAATATTTAGGCCATCTAATCTCGACAATGTAACAAATTGGAGAGTATTCAAATACGATGCGGATATAGTTAATTTCCTTACATCAGAAAGGTCTTATGAAGAACAGATCATAGATGAACATGAGCTTGATCTAGAAATCAAACATAATCATGATCAAAACCCAATCCCAAAGTTTGTGGTTAAAATGGAAGATCTCTATGATCTAAAAGATAGGTTCAAAAGAATTACCAACTCAAAACTCAAAGTTCTACTCTGAGATTTGAAGTAGTAAACCTAGGATCAGCTGGAAAACCTCAAAATGTCAACCTAGATATTTTCTTATCATCTGAAGAAAGAATATCATTCATTAGGTTGTTGAGAACATAAAAAGGTGTATTTTCCTAGGATTATGCAGATCTAAAGACCTACGATAAATCTGTAATGCAACATACCATAGCTATGACTTTGAATGAAAATACAGTTCAACAGAAGCCTCGCAAAATTCACCCAAACCTTGAGAGTCAATTCAAATCTGAATTGAACAAGCTTCTGAAGGCCAAAATAATCTTCCCTGTTAGAAATTCTAAGTGGGTATCGAATATTGTACCCGTAAGGAAAAAGAATGTTGATATTAGGATTTGTATTGATTTTAGAAACCTGAATAAAGCTTGTCAAAAATATAATTTTCCCTTGCCTACTATGGGACAGATATTGCAATCAGTTGCAGTTTCTGAATTAATGTCTTTTCTAGATGGATTCTCAAGATAGAATCAAATTCTTATGCATTCAGATAACAGATTAAAGACAACATTCAGGACCAAGTGGGGAACATATGCCTATTAGAAGATGCCTTTCAGACTCATTAATGTTGGTGCCACATTTCAAAGTGCTATGGACATTGCCTTTAGAGGTATAATTAATAAATCAATTGTTATTTACTTGGATGACATCACATTCTATTCCAAGGATAGGAACAATCATTTAAGAGATCTGAAGCACATTTTCGAAAGATGCAAGAAATATTGCATTTCCTTAAACCCCAAAAAATCTTACTTTTCTTTACTAGAAGGCAAACTCCTTGGTTTTATAGTATCCAAGAAAGGAATTTACAATTGATCCTAATAGGGTCCAAGAGATTGAAAATATTCCCCTCCCATAGAACAAAAGAACCATGCAATCATTCCTATGCCAAATAAATTTTGTAAAAAGATTTATCCTAGATTTTTCACAAATTGTCCTACCCCTTCAAGTAATGATAAGAACAAACACAATTTTTAGATGGAAAATGGACGAAAGAGAGTCATTTGAGTTTATTAAAAAATCCATTATTAATGATCCTTCATTGACAACTCTTGACTTTCTCAAACCTTTTGTATTATATAATTTTTCATCTGATACATCATATGTAGTAGTTTTGACACAATTGAATGATGAAAATATTGAGGCACCCATCTCCTTTTTCAATTCTAACTTGCAAGGTGCCGAATTAAATTATTCAGCTGTCGAGAAACAAGCATTTGCTATTTTTAAAACTTTGAAACATTTCAAATCTTTTCTTCTTAAAACCCATACAAAGATAGTTGTACCCTACATTGCAGTAAGACAACTATTGATCAAAAGAGAAGTAGGGGATAAAAGAGCTAATTGGGTGACTGCACTTCAAGAATATGATGTAGAAATCTGGCTAGCTAAAATTGTCAGGGGCCAAGGTTTTTGCAGGACGTTATCAGGAGCTTCCCAGTTACCAACAAAAGAAGATCAAGGTAATGAAGTGCAAATGACGGAGGTAAGGCTCAATGATTCGCTATCACAATATGCTAATTTGAAATTTTATCTAAAAAATGGATATGCTCATTTGCATCTTAATTATAAAACAAAGTGAGCTTTAAGATTGATCAAATCAATATGAACTAGTCAACGATGTATTATTTAGGAAAAAATATGATTCAGTATTGCTAAGATGCCTAGAGAAACCTGAAGCCAAAAAGGTCATGTAGGAATTAAATGATGGATCGGCTGGAGGACATTTCGAGGGAAATACCATAGCTCACAAAATCCTGCATGCAAGATATTACTGGCCAACAATATTTAAAGATGCACATGAATATGCAAGGAAGTGTAAAACTTGTCAAACCATAGCCGGAAGAGAAAGAAAGCCAACATTCCCTTTACAACCAGTTAACATCCAACAACCATTCGAACAATGGGGATTAGACATAATTCGTGAGATTGTTCGTAACTCTTCCAAACAACATAGGTACATCATTACAACTACTGAATATATTACAAAGTGGGTAGAATTTGTCCCACTATCGATAGTTAATACATAAAGCATCACAGACTTGATTAATTAATACATAATTACCAAGTTTGGCTTACCCTTAGCTTTAATGTTTGACAATGCATCTTACCTTTCTGGAAATACAATGGTAGAATTTGATCTAAAACAAGGTTTCAAGTTGAAAGATTCATCTAGCTAATATCCGCAAGGTAATGGATTAGCAAAATCAACAAACAAGAACCTCATTATAATTATCAAAAGGACTATTGATCAAAATCACAGGAATTGGCACAAATCATTAACATTTGCTCTATGGGCAGACATGATTACTTAGAAAACCTGTATTGGTTCTTCTCCTTTTGCATTATTTTATGGGAAAGAAGTTTTTCTTCCCACAAACATAGCAATCCCATCTCTTTCCCTAGTAAAATTCATCAACGAAAACCCTTCTTCTTCTCTCTAGGCCAGACAATTTTAGATTCTCAAGCTTGAAGAAGAAAGGGAAAAGGCTAAAGAAACCCACTTCCATTACCAAAAATTAGTCAAATCCTCTTTTGATACAACTTCTACCAGTAAAAAAGCTCTCGAAGTAGGTGACTTGGTTTTGAAATGGGACAAAGCACACAAGGAAAAAGGTAGGCATACCGAATTCCAAAGATTATGGCTTGGCCCTTTTCAATCATTGAGAAAGTTGGGAAATCAACGTTTCTTTTAAAAGACTTGTCAGGTAAGAGGGATTCTTTGCCCATTAATGGGCAAATTTTGAAAAAATTCTTTTCCTAGGAGATAACCTCTTCCAATTTTGTACATATTTCGTTTTAGGAAAATAATGGTTAACTAGTACTTACTTTTGGCTTTTCAAAATAAAATATTGGATAAAATATTTGTTTTGTCGCTTTTATATGAAAGCAAGGGTTGAAACGAATAATTAGGGAATTTGAGTACTAAAGTAAACTTGATTTCTTTGGAAAAACTTGATCTTGCTTAAAACATCTATTCTATGAACACACTCTTATATTTCTAGAATATGAAGGTTTTGATATTAGTCAAGAAAATAATATTTAACCAGTAAGGACTTTCTACAGGTGACTATCTTAAAAACTCTTTCATTATCACCCAAAATTCTCAAAAGTACCAATGATTCACCCCATTTGTTAAAATTTTCCTTTTTTCAGAGTGTAATTCTAAAATATATAAACTTAGAAGATAAAAAGTCTCATTACGAGCTTGTTTACCATGTTCATAGGGAAGTGATTAAACTGATATTACCAATACTGCATATCAAACAGGGTAATAGCTAATGATATCCTTGATCAGAAGATAAGGGGTCTCATCAAGAGCCATATTGTTCAGTTTAGTTACAACCAATGAATGGCATTGTCATTAGTAGGTTACCACACCTAGACAATGTCTTTTAAGAAACCAAAAAATAAAAAGATTACATTCAAAAAAGGAAAAAAGGGACAAGGTCCAAGTGAGATTCAATCCAAGTGAATATTATTTTGAAATTTGAAAATTCATACAGATGGGATAATGAATCATTGTTGGTTAAAAGATAACCCTGTCAAGGCTATAAATTCCTGTTGGCAGCAGAGGATCTATCTATGATAAATGAGTAAACACCAAAAAACTAATCTACAAGAGATACCTACTATATTACTTTAAATTTTATTATTGGCTAATGCAAACGTTTATACTTCTATAGTTACAAAAGTAAAGTAATTAAATAAATAAACTGAGCAAGTAATGATGATTCCAGAGAAATATTGCTTACCTTATATCTCATGTAATCATTATTCTTATAACTCTAATTACTTTGAAAGTTTTTAGAAATTTTAGAAAACTACTCAGAGATAACTTGTTCTCCCAAGTGAATCACCAATTGTTGTTCTAGGAAACAACCCCCCCCCATTTATAAAGAACAATAGCTATTAGAGTTATAAATGGGAACTCTTATAAATTTTTTAGGCTTAGGATAATAATACCTAACTCTAAGAAAATACCTAGAAAAAACTTGCAAAAATGAACTAAGGATGAAATCCACAGCGTGAATCGCACTTTTCCGCATGACTATATTAAAACACCTTCAAAAAATTGGGATCTGTGATTAGGTCTGCTGCTATGATAACCCGATAAATAGCACCTTGTCATTTCACAATTGCATTTTTCACTTCGCAGACTTGGCAAGAAACTTAGTCATGCCATTAGAATGTCCATTAGCAACTTGCGAAATGCGATATTGCGATATCCACAATGGCATTTCGCTTGATGCATCTGGTAGTGCTATATTGCATCCCTTTAAAGATTGTGATGCATGATTAAAGCGGTAAAACGTGTGAAATAATTACGTTTTAAATACCAAAATGAATGAATTTACAGGTTAATAAATATTTGGCAGCCCGAGGAAGGATAATCATTTTCTAGGTTATGGATAGTTAACATTAAGTATCTCATTAAACCTTTCTCACGATCTAAAGTCATTTCAGAGAAGCTTTCAGTCTTAATTACCTGATATCATTTGCGCTGATATATCTTATCTATTTCAGGCAAGCTACAAAAGACATGTCACTAAGAAAGGTGATGTAGAAACAAAGCAAGTAGACCATTGTTGAATCTGAGTTTACAGAGATGGATCCCATCTTCACTGATATAGTTTATGATGTTGTCGGAGGTGCAACAACTTGGGAAGTTATTTACAATAGGTTGGAGGATGAACATACGAAAATCACTGTCACAAGAGCAACAACTGACTCAATAAGGCCTTCAGGACTTCAATCTAGATATGCTTCTAGTTCTTTCCTTCATAGGATAGGAGCAAGAGCTAAAATCCTCCCATACATGGATATGATTAGGTGGGTGATTGAAAACCTTATCATTGGAGATAGGAAATTCAAGAATTAAAGAATAGAGCTCATAGGGCTGTTCAGAGTAGAGGACTTTAAGAAAATGTACCACATACCTGACCCGCAGGATATCTACGTCAATACATTTGTGGCTAACTTCACAAAGAAGAACCTAGACCCTTTCAAGCTAATTCAAGGTTGGATAGTTTTGGACAGCAAATTCAAATATGACAAATCGAATATGTATGTTATAGCCTCTTTGGAAAACCCCTACAACTATGAAGCAACTATGTTATGTAGATTATATGGGCTACCCAATAATACTAAGTTTTCAATAGAATGGATTCCTCTGATTGATGCCTATGTTAATTCCCATATCACGAATTGGCCGTCCATCATATTTGACAACTTGGAAACCACCATTTTAGAATATCAATAGGAGAAAGCCTCCTCTTCATATAACCTCCCTTCTTTCTATTTTAGTGCCTACATTATGGATGCTATTTGTTTTTGCACGACATTTCCATCCATGGGTTGGAAATGGACCTTACAGGACCCCTACCTAATCCATCTCAGTCATAAACAAATATGGGAATCACATTACATACCTCACTCCTATAATATATTTCATGTTGTTTTGTTGCCCCTACATCAAGTAATTTTCAACAAGAAAGCCACTAGGTTTTCCCAAGAAGTTGCAAGCCGATCCACATGTCCTTCCTTTATATGTTTCTGATAAATTATTAGCAAGATAGATTGCCTACGAGACCATTTCCCCCTAAATAAAGTTCTCAAAGATGTCAAGAAGTCATTATGTCCCCCTTTCCCTCTCAAATGTGGTTCTTTTGCTTTAGAAAATTTTGTTCATGCTCTTAAAGGGTTAGCACATATGGAAATCATCAGGCTTCATACATTGCCTAGGAGACAATTTGATCCAAACAAAGTGGCATATAATGTCACTACTGGAGTAAAGCTCAAGTCATACGACCACGAAGATAGTTATTTTGAAGACTTGTTATAGTTAGTCATATCCTTCAAACAAGCGTTCGAATGGGCCAAGGCAAACCTGAAACTTGAAGATTTACAAAGCTTTTAGGAATTTAGAAATGAGAGGCTCCAGGTGATCCCAATGCATCTATTAAAGCCTGAGGATAATTCTACACCAAGTGTCACTATTGATAGTGGAGGTCCTAGCTCTCAAGTAGACTCTTAGGTAAACACTAAGAGGACACTAGACATAGGGAAACCCCAAGATGTAGAAAACACAACTGAGTCCAGCAAGAAGTCAGCTGAGAAATAAGTGATGAGCACCCTAACTACAGAGATCAGTTCAGAGGTCAAAGGCAGTAGTTTGGAGTAGGAGAGGGATCAGTTTAATAAAAAATTGCAAGGCACTCCCAAAGCCACAAATACCAAGAAACATAGGAATTTAAAACTCCTTTGCATGTTCATAAAGATACATAGCCCAAGTATTTCGACGAACAGTCCATACCTATGTAGGAACAAGTGACAATGTCCCAGCATACTGAAATTATCCCTGCTTTGCCCACATCGGAAATCGTTTTGAAAGTAATTGAAATAACTCCACTTGATGTGTTCTATAGCCCTCCCCACAAAGTTGTAGTAAGAAGGCAGAGAAAATGACGCCAGTGAATTAGGCCCACACTCACATGTAGGCCTAATCTCTACTAATCCCTACATGCGGCCAGTGAATTAGGTCCACACTTACATTGGAAGTGCTCTCTATAGGTGGCATTCACCTTTATACCTAAGCAAATAGGTAAACAAAATAAATACACCACAACCCACTTGTTATCACTGTAAAACTTCCTTAAAAAATTTGGGCAACTTACATGGTTTATCAATTCTTGTATCAGTCATGGTCAATTCATGGTCAAGTCATTTTTATGTTTTAGAGTCTAAGTCACAGGGTTAGAGTCTCATGTCCATCTTCAAATAAAGTTTGACAGCCTCATTCCATGTCCTAGAAGCCTCACCATGTGTTTAGAAGTCATATCTCACATAATTTTGGAGAAATTTTGAAACTAGCTACAAATCCACGTTTTCATAGTGCAGACAGTGTAAAAATCCTATTTTGCGCTACGAAACTAGTGTTTTCGTAGCGCGCTACGAAACCCCTGAAGCAACCTGTTTTAGCAGAAAAACTGTTTTTACTAGTTAACTTCCAGAAGCTTTATTGAGCAGCTGAGAACTCAATTTTGCAAACTGAAATCGAAAAACCACTTTCATTTTCTTCAAATCCATTCTGAGGTGGGAGGAAGTTATGGTTAAACCTGCACTATGAAACTGCTGAAAGTCAAGCTTGGTCTTCTGGTTTTAGCAGTCTTTTTCAAGATCAGTGTCTGGTCACATGAAAAGGTATTTTGGAATTATAAATGAGGTTTCTCTTCATTAGCTCTCCAGCTACAATAACCTATCTCACTTTCTTCATAAGTGTTTTCAGTTGGGAGATAATAAGCTTTCTTTGACACACAAAATTCAGATAACGGATTTTGCCCGTTTGACACGTGTTTTTCAAGGATAGATTCTGGAAAGCTGGAGAAGTATTTTAAAAAACGAAGAGAGGTTTTTGTTCTAGACATCATGGAATACAAAAAACACCTTCAATTTTTAAAAATGTGTCATGTATGAGTAGATAAAGGCTCTTTCCCACGTGCCATTTTCAGGGATCCTAAACCTAAAAACAAGGAAACATGTTCCCTAATTTTTAGGGTTTGTCTTCAGCAGTCACATGACCACGTGGGAGGCTTCATCAAATTCGACTTCTTGAGGATGAAAATTTTCAAAGAATGCTTTAAATGCTTATATAAGGTTGTTGTAATCATGATAAGGAGTTACACTCCTAGTTGTATTAGGTCTCTAGGACTGCTAGTTAGGTGTCATTCGCATTTAATAGTTAGTTTTAAGTATCAATAGGTGGCATAGTAGGATGAATTCGAATTCCCCTCATGCTTGAGGAGGAATCTAAGTTATGTAAAGAGCTCTATATATAGAATAATATGTAATGTACAAAGAGTTGGAAGTTTATGTAAAAATCTCTGTTATTAAGCTTATGTAAAAACTCTGTTTCTTTGGTAATACAGTACTGGTTTCTGCTGCTCAAGAATCATAGAGATTTCAATGTATGTGTCCTTATTGTTGTATTTTCATGTGGTTTACAATATTATGAGTATTTGATCACTTATAAATCACTTGCAATGTTCTAATTTCCTTCATATACTCACAGAATGTCCTTTTCTGTTTGGTGTACTATGTTTATATTGAAATCTAAATGCCTTGTTTTTATTGCAAAGCCAATTCTACTGTTAATGCTAAATGACATATGACTCCATAAGCCCAATGGATTCTTGTTAATTTTCATTCCACCAGCCTCATTCCTATTTGTTTCACAAAGATTTATCCATCTTTATCATAATCAAAAAACATTTAATCCCTTGAGAGAGCCCTCTCAAGCTAAGGAGGCTAAGCCTTAGCTAAAAGATTGGTTTGAAACAGTTATTTGAAGTCTTCCTGGTCTGCAGCCTTCCAGGGCCTGATTTTGAGATAACATTTTGGTGCGTCTGCTGGGAGTCTGAAGATTAATCATTCCCGAAATCAAGATACTGAACTTCTGAAGGTAGCAAGAGCTCAGAAGAATTTTCGAGGCTGCAATCTACCTTGGCAACTCCATTGTTGAAGAATTCAAAATTCATAGATTCATGGTGATTCCATTGGAGTTATGAAGGACCCATATGCTACCATTCTTATTTGAAGGTATGCATGCATAAATTTTTCAGGAATTCATGGTTTCCCAAATCATTTTCCCAAGGATGCATATTTTCTAAGGAATGGTCCAAAATTCAATAGAGAAGATTTGAGTTTAACTTTGAAGCATATATTAGATTTCTGTGATTTTATGGAGCTTCTTAGAGTTAAACATGAGGATGTTTGCATTATGTTGTTCTATGATTCATTTCAAGGGAAATTTAAACAATGGATTGAAAGCTTTCCTGCCAAATCTATTAATTCATTTGCAAACTCTTGGCTTATATTTTTGGAGGAATGGATAGATAGATCAGATCTGGTGGCAAACTCTCCTTCAATTCAAGGTTTCAAACAATGGAATGATGATCATATTAATGAAGAAATAGATGAAATTTTTTCTTTTTCCTTGTCTTCGTATTTAAAATCATTTGAATACAAGACGGAAGATAAGATGAAATTTTTGAATGAAGTTGCTAAAGACATTGAGAAAGACATTGAAGGTTTACAAGGTCCAATTCAATCATATAGTCTTCATGGTTATGATTATTCTTTTCAAAAGATTTCTATGGCAAAACACAAGGAGAGGGTGTTGCTTCCTTTCTCTTTCATGATTGAGGAAGAGTACAATGTTATTGAAGATCAGTTTGCACAATCAGAAAGTTACGAGAACCATCAAGCTGATCATGTATTCTGGGATCCTATAGCTAAATACATGGAAGAGTTTTACTCTCCAGTGTTTCAGTTTTTCTATGAAGATCAAAGGCAATTTCAATGGCAATGGTCATCACAATATCATAGTGGATCTGAACTCCGATGCAGTAAAAAAACTCAAATATCAGATAAGACAAATGATTGGCTACATTGGAAATTTCACATTGATTGAGCTGAAAGAAGTTTGAATTGATAGAGTAGGTAGGTAGGAAAATGAAAATAAGCTCAAGGTTGACTGAGCATTTTTCAGTAGATGTAGATTTATTTCTCCTACAGTGATCATCAAGCTTAAGCCCGAGGTGAAGGCCCAAGAAGCTTGAAGGAGATGCTTGTCAAGCAAATCTATGTTTCTTATAAAAAGGACAAAGCACTAGACCTGCATGTTCTTAGTGTACCACAAGGGCACATTATCCCTAGTGGAGCCACTGTTATCACTGTAAAACTTCCTTAAAAAATTTGGACAACTTACATGGTTTCTCAATTCTTGTATCAGTCATGGTCAAGTCATGGTCAAGTCATTTTTATGTTTTAGAGTCTAAGTCATAGGGTTAGAGTCTCATGTCCATGTTCAAATAAAGTTTGACAGCCTCATTCCATGTCCTAGAAGCCTCACCATGTGTTTAGAAGTCATATCTCACACAATTTTGGAGAAATTCTGAAACTAGCTACTAATCCACATTTTCGTAGTGTAGACAGTGTAAAAATACTATTTTGCACTATGAAATCAGTGTTTTCGTAGTGCGCTACGAAACCCCTGAAGCAGCCTGTTTTAGCAAAAAAACTGTTTTTACTAGTTAACTTCCAGAAGCTTTCCTGAGCAGCTGAGAACTTAATTTTGTAAAATGAAAGAGGCTTTTCTTCCTAACATGCAAAACGACAAAAACCTCTTTCTGTTTCTTCAAATCAATTCTGAGGTGGGATTAATTTATGGTTAAACCTGCGCTATGAAACTGCTGAAAGTCAAGCTTGGTCTTCTGGTTTTAGCAGTCTTTTTCAAGATCAGTGTCTGGTCACATGAAAAGGTATTTTGGAATTCTAAATGAGATTTATCTTCATTATCTCTCCAGCTACAATAACCTATCTCACTTTCTTCATAAGTTTTTTCAGTTGGGAGATAATAAGCTTTCTTTGAAACCCAAAATTCAGATAACGGATTTTGCTTGTTTGAAACGTGGTTTTAAAGGATAGATTCTGGAAAGATGGAGAAGAATTTTTAAAAACCAAGAGAGGTTTTTGTTCTAGACATCATGGAATACAAAAACCTCCTTCAGTTTCGAAAAATGTGTCATGGATGAGTAGATAAAGGCTCTTTCCCACGTGCTAGTTTCAGGGATCCTAAACCTAAAAACAGGGAAACATGTTCCCTAATTTCTAGGGTTTGTCTTCAGCAGTCAGATGACCACGTGGGAGGCCTCATCAAATTCAACTTACTGAGGATGGAAGTTGTCAAATAATTCTTTAAATTCTTAGATAAGGTTGTTGTAATCATGATAAGGAGTTACACTCTAGTTGTATTAGGTCTCTAGGACTGCTAGTTAGGTGTCATTTGCATTTAATAGATAGTTTTAAGTATCAATAGGTGTCATAGTAGGATGAATTCGAATTCCTCTCATTCTTGAGGAGGAATCTAAGTTATGTAAATAGCTCTATATATAGAATAACATGTAATGAACAAAGGGTTGGAAGTTTATGTAAAAAGCTCTGTTATTAAGCTTATGTAAAAACTTTGTTTCTTTGGTAATACAGTACTGGTTTCTGCTGCTCAAGAATCATAGAGATTTCAATTTATGTGTCCTTGTTGTTGTATTTTCATGTGGTTTATAGTATTATGAGTATTTGATCACTTAGAAATCACTTGCAGCGTTCTAGTTTCCTTCATATACTCATAGACTGTCCTTTTCTGTTTGGTGTACTCTGTTTATATTGAAATCTAAATGGCCTTGTTTTTATTGCAAAGCCAATTCTACTGTTAATGCTAAATGACATATGACTCCATAAGCCCAATGGATGCTTTTTAATTTTCATTCCACCAGCCTCATTCTTATTTGTTTCACAAAGAGTTAGCCATCTTTATCATAATAAAAAAACATTTACTCCCTTGAGAGAGCCCTCTCAGGCTAAGGAGGCTAAGCCTTAGCTAAAAGATTGGTTTGAAACAGTTACTTGAAGTCTTCCTGGTCTGCAGCCTTCTAGGGCATGATTTTGAGATAACACCACTAATGGACATGAAGGCCATATTTCAAAGAAAATCAAACTCGTATCTATAAAATTCTTGGGTCTTCTTTAGGCCCAAGATTTATCACATATCACATGCAGAAGAAATACGATGACAAATCTGAGTTTGTGCGATCACCGATATTGCAATGGACTTCAATCTCCTCTGTTGGTCACCACTGTCAATCCAATGGTTGACACTTCACCGCATTATCGATGTAGTGCCCACTCTAGTTTCCTGACCTTAATATTTATCTTAGATACTTTAGTCTTTGAGGAACTCAAGTTGAGGATCCAGAAACATGTCTCGTTTATTAGTGAATGTAATGGTTATGCATGTTCTCTATTAATATTATGATGATTGTGGTATAAATGGTTATGTTTGTTATCTATTTGATCTTATGATAATGATAGCCATGATGGATGTGTCCCCTATGTTACCTATTTTCTTTAGT
Organism: Pinus taeda; assembly: GCA_000404065.3. Lineage (NCBI taxonomy): Eukaryota > Viridiplantae > Streptophyta > Pinopsida > Pinales > Pinaceae > Pinus > Pinus taeda. The sequence goes on from APFE030245651.1 coordinate 194,541, forward strand.
TCAGGCTTACAATGGACAATGATGTGAATGACTAGGAATTGTCAATGATGCTATTATGTAAACCTTGTTACTGATGATTATTGAGTATGGCAGGAAACCATCAGAGGCACTCGCATATGACGAGTTGATGAAAACTAGTTTGATGAAAATTCATATTATTTTATCTTTGAAAGTCTAAGTCGATCTTGAAATCTGCCATATATGTTTAATTATATTCTGATGATATGTTAATGGTTGCAGGCACAGATTAGTTTCTTGACCGAATGACTCACATATGGGTGATGGGGTTGTACAGGTGGATGGAACTACATGGGAGGGGTAGGACAGAGTCTTTGATCTCACCCACTAGCCGTCGTGACTTGGGCTGGAAGGGTTGAAACACCTTCGCCTTGAAGATCACGATGCCATGAGGGCAGGTCCCAAAGTTGGGTCGCTCATGAGGAGTTTACCGAGGGGCGCGCATCAAGGCAGATTCCTTGATCCCCGACACCATTAGTCTCACTATAGCAGGCAACACAAGAGATGATAGTGGTCTATGACATTGCACTATACTTTCCCCTCGTAGTCACTGGATACTTGAAGGGCAAGTGGTGTGGCACCCTTGGAACTTCAGGGGAATTTCTTGAAGGGCACAACCAACTTGGCACCCTTGGCATCACAAATAAACTATTAGGTGTGGCACCCTTGGAACTTCTAGGGAAGTTCTTGAAGGGCACAACCAAACTTGGCACCATTGGAATCATAAAAAAATAAATAATATAAGGAACGAAAACTAGGTAAATTTACATCAAGGGTAAATGATGATAAGAAACCAAGGTAATTAAATCAAAAATAAAACTTGGAATAAGGAAGATCATAGGAAGAAATAAAATAGAGTACCTTAAAAACTCTACCCTTCCCATGTTGGGAAATACTAGGTAGATTAGGTGGTTTAATTAGGTAAACATAAGGATAAAGATTAATCCTAAACTAATTAAACCTAATTAGGAAAAGAGGAAGGTGAATTAAAATAAGAAAAATAAATTAAATTTAGAGAAATGTAGAGAAGCTCCATGTGGCGGCAACCAACATAAGAATATCCATCTAAGAGATAAACTTGAGTTAAATTAGGGAGTAGATTGGGGATAAAATCTTGACTCATTAATTGACTTCAAGTAGTAAACACAATTTAAGGAATAAAAGGGGGGGATAAAGAAACATCTAGGAGAAGAAATAGGAATCTTGTGAGGTGAGGAAAATATTAGTTTTAAATAAAAAGTTAAGTAAATAATTTTGGGTGACCCTTGATGAGAGAGTGACACATGGGTAGGTGAATAATCAAGCTATTAAATTAAAAAATATATATTATAATTATGCATGACATGCCAAGTGTCATCTATGAGGACTCTTATAAAAGAAGGGGCAAGCCATGGTAGAGGGGACTTTTGGGAACCCTATTGTTTGATGGATGATATGATGTCAAAGCAGTGATTACGAAGCTATAGTGAGTTTGGTGAGGTAGAGGATTTTTAGAGAGGGGACTCTTGAGCCAAGGTGTGCTCTCCTCTGCCATCTAGATTCTTCCTCCGTTGTACAACCCCATTGCAGCTCGGGGGTCCGTGGGGAAGAAGAGTACCCAAGGAGTAGGCTGGGAGGTTAACCGGTGGATCTTCACATTCGGATCAAGTGCATCATCATTCACTTGCAGAAGTTACTGGCAACAAGGGAATACCAGCAATTTACAGAGCAAGCGGAATTTCGCCCCTGGTGAATGGTACATATGTATTTCGTTACTACTCGATTTTAGTTAAAAGTATGTAAATGCTGTGATATGTTCCTGAAATGAGTATCAACAATGTGTGTGTTGAATGAATTTGAAATCTCAATGCGTATGAATGTATATAGTTTTAATATGGTCCTAATGTATATAGTTTTAATATGGTCCTAATGTATATAGTTTTAATAGGGTCCTTACAGTCGGCTCATCACGTATCACAAACACATTGGGCAAGGTTTCTTTACTTGTTAATGTTGCGATGTGATATCTATCGGCATGCTTCATATCATAAGTCACATTTCGCAGCTCCGCCAGGTCAGGGTCCCTTCACTTACGATTGATGCAATGCCAGATCCATCCAATGGAAGGCATTCATCAACAATTTGATGGTCATAATGGTATCGCACAAAGACCTACATGATGTTACCGCTTCACGGAGCTGATAGGATTATAAACCTCAATTTATAACAGTTCAGGGCCAGAATTGGAATATCGCTCATGGCTTGATATGCGCTTAAATCTGAGTTGTCCATCCTGTGGTTTCCATCTGTGTGATCTAATCCTCACCATTCATTCACCTTCACTCGTTTCCTTACAATCGTTCAGGCATTTTGGGAAAAGGCCTGTGTTTTTTGTTATAGAAGATTTTTTTCGGTTTTCCTCTATTTCGCCAAACTCAACTATGTTTGCTTCCGTTGGTCCTTTTGTCAATTCAACATGAATTCCTGATCTCTACATGCCTTTACACAGGGTTTATTAAATAAATTAAATACAAATTCCATAAAGGAAATCCCATCAGAAATTCATGCTCCTTTCAACACAGGGTTCCACACTATTTCTCGTTTTCACAGTTAATGCACCATAAGGTTATTAAAAACCATACAGATACAAATTCTCACCCATAATACACACAATCCACACTATTTAGTATTATAATATTTATAAGGAAACAGTCACACTCGACTATTTAAGTCCTCCTCTCGCTCGTTCATCCTATCTTTCCATCTGAATCTAACTCATGACTAACCTATAACTAACCTCTCTAATTATGAAAACAGATCATAATTTATACAAGAATGGATTCATGAACCAAACTTAGTTCAGATCCAGAAATCTCTCACTCTTTCCTAAAGAATCTCTTTACTCCACTCTTTTGTCAACCATATTCTAATTTAAGCTTTCAAATCCTTCACATCCTATTCAAACCAAATAATCTAACTTCTTGGCCTGATCTCCGCACCGGGAGGATCAATCAGCCACTATACCCTTTTTCCTCATATTTTGACAACAATTAAAACACTCTCATACATTTAAATTAATAAAATTAACTAATCTCTTATCTTCCAACCCTTTGTTAGTCACAACATGTGATCATACCATCACATTGCTGACTAGGTCTAAATGCTCCTCCATCAGACTCCCAAAGTTGAAAGTTTTCATGACCTCCTCATCATGTGTTTCTTCTGCTGATCATCTAGTATCCCAAACTTTACTTTGTAAATGGTCATCGCTTTCATCATGCTGATGATTCAATTCTTCTACCACTATCTTTTCTGTTCTTCTAGGATTCCAATCCTTATGTTGTTGATGTCTTCTTTCCTTGTTGATACAAATTTCTTTTGTTAATTTTTCTTTCTTGCTATCCCTCTTCTTAACTGACTTCATTTTCCACACTTTCTCAACTTCCTCTTTACAATTTGTTCTCAGCTAAATTCCACTGACACCTGCCTGCTGTACATTCTCCCTTACCATAGAAATTATGAAATTTCTGTCCAATTCTTCTTCCCTCTGTCATTTGCAAACTATTGTTTGTACTCTACAACTTCCCTTTCATTGTCATTAAAGATAATCTTTCTCTTTATCTTATCAGGTTCACTTAATAACTTTTCTAGAAAAATACAATTTCCTTCATATTCAATAAGAATGTCATTTGCATATGACTCCTCCTTCCTGTATAAAACAGAATTTCCATCACAATTGTTAGATTCAAAGTAACTATGGTTTTCAATATTCGTAGGTAATTGTGCCATCAAATCTTTATACTGTCCTTCTGCAAAAGTTATGAAACTGTCATTAATTTTCATTTCAATACTTTCCTCTGCATTACACAACATTCCTTGTTCTAACACAAGACTATCATTCAACAATTCAATAGCTAGAATTTCTTGGAGCATATCATTATGAAGTATCCTTTCATCTTCTATACTTATACCATTGCAAAAAAATGATGTTGTTTCATCTTCACCTACAACAAAGACAAAATTCTAGTTTTCTAAAGCTTCTTCATGGTTTACAGATTCATAAAAATAATCCACTTTAAGATCACAGAATTCTTGAACTTCTGTATCTGTCAACATCATCATATATTCATTCAAAATCTCCATAATGCTTTCATTTTGATTCTCTACTGAAGATACTTCATTTTTATTATCATCACAAACTTTCATTTGCTTATCTTCAACTTCCTTAATCATGACAATTTCCATGTCAATACCATCATTCTCAAAATTATTAAATACATGCTCAAAATATCTTTCTGTTTCAATCATCTCTTTCAGTAATCTCACTTCTTCATCAGCATGCATAAGCACATTGTCTAATTGTTGTTAATCACTTGTCAAACCTGAAAACATACATAACATGTCAGTTTCAAAAATACAAGGCTCTTCATTTGAAGCCTCAGTGATCAGATCCTCATGCTTCTCTGAACTATTCTGATAGTTCACTATGTTATTGAGAAATTCTTCCTCAACATCTCTGATTTCCTTCTCATTAAATAATACTTCTTAGACTGTAGTTTCTTGGCTATGCTTGGAAACTTCATCATAGGTTTGTAGAATTCCTTTCTACCTTACACAATTTTCTCCAGCACTTAGCTTATCCAAATAAGACAACAATGTCTCCTCCTCTTCTATGATAAGACTTTGATCTTTCAAAGATTTCCTTGACTTAACTTCTTCAACTAAGTTCTCCGTGTCAGCTTTTCTTCTGTTCACTTCACAAATCTACAATGCATTTGTTTCCTTTCCTTTTTCCATTTCCCATTGGTTTTCTATCCATGCTAAAATTCCTTCTAACATGATCCAATAAGTTTTCACTAAGAGAAGACACAACCATTTACTCATACCTTTTAATTTTCTCCACCAATTGAATTCTTGAAAGTCTTTATGCATCTCCTTTTGTGGTTTTCTTGCCTCTGGCTCTTTCACGTTTTCATGTATAGGTTCACATTTAGGCTGCATACCTATAATTTTACATTCAAATAAATAATTAATCCCAAAAATATGAGACTCTTTTGTCTGTGAAGATGCTATCAATACCTTCCTCACATTCTGATCTACATAGATCAATTCTTCATCACAGTCTCCTTCCCCAAGGAGAGATCCTTTCTCTAATTTACAGATGTATTCTACTCCTTCATCCTCAACTATTTGGAGTATTAATTTCCCAGCAAACAATTATCTAACAGGCCACTTAACTCTCTTTCCCACATAAAATCCTTGTTTCCATTCTTCTCTGATTCTTTTCAGTACCTGCTTCTTTAAATGACTGAGTTTTGTCTTTATCTTAGCTACTTCTATGTCAATTTATTCCTTACTTATACTTTTGAGTCCAACTACTTTACCACTCTTTTCTCTCTTCCCGTGACTTTCTTCTGTACCCCTTTTATGAATATCAATAGTAAATTCCATTTCTTCCTCTGGTGAACTTTCTCAGTTCACTGGTGAGCTGCAACTAGCCATTTCTTTCATGTGTAACAAGTCTCCTTCATGCCTCATCAAACATTTTTGAGTTCAGACTTTTGGCATATATTGGTTCTTTCCTTGAACCTTTCACAGACTAAAAATTTTACCCAACACTCCTCTTGATGGAATTGTTATCTTTAAGACAACTCTACTGATGCAACCATATGGTTGCCACACCCTAACTCCTTATCTGGATTAATTCACCCTGATAAACCTTCAAAGCTTCATGCCACATATATATATCGGAAGCATTCTCATATGATTTTTCTTTAAGCCAGGACCAATTAAAATTATTGGGACTCCACAACATTATTGAAAGTGTTTCAATATCACTTTAGCTTGAAAAATCTTGGAAAACACTTTTTATCGGAAATATATGAATATGTAGAAACATGGGAAAATCAAAGAAAACCCAGTTCCAAACACTTTAACCAGATCTCATATATTTATAAGCTCACTTCTATATATCGACGGATCCGTCCTTTGGTCCATCGCATTCCTACGGCGCACTCCGATCACCGATCTCCACTGTTCATTCCCCTTTCCAATCCAATAGTCAGCATTCACTCTGAACATTTAAACTGACGCGCCAATTCTCACCATCGATCTACGTGTAGTGGATCTGACGGTCCACATCTAATTTCAGGTGGAAATTATATGAGGATTAAACACTCAATAAAGTGGTTTCCTTATTCACCCTCGTGCTACGTGTCAAACGGTGAATGGGATTAGATGACCACCACTCAATACCGCTTATAGTCCTTTTTCCACTTGAAATACCATGCACTGTTTCAAAACTACCTTCGCGATCCAAAGGTCACAGTTGAGCACGATCCAATGACCATGATTGAGTTAGCCAATCGCAAGTCGTGATGCATACTGTCTAGAGTCCTTATATTTCAAAGTGTTGATCCGATATCGTCTAACAGACCCAACAAAGTATAGAGCCTCATCTATAAATGGTTCAAGTCCAGATTCCAGATCCGACTATGTTTTGCACTCATTTTTAGTGTAAAATGGGTTTTTGGGACCAAAACTATGTAAAAAGACTTCGCCAACCTGCATCAAACAATGATATTTAAAATAAAGACATGACTTCTATCAATCATACGATTTAGGCATTTAAACATAACAAAACAAAGGGATATTCACCCGACCTGAATACAAAGAATCTGAAAGCATACAAGGGTTTTCACAGGCTCGATAATCAATCATAAACACAACAACATTCATTCATAATAAGATAATTATAGAGTCTCGCCTTGGTCGATTACACAAATGAAATATCTCTGTTATCAAAATACAATCCACACACTATACTTACTCTCACTCTACTCAATCCTCTCCTGGATCTTTCCTCTCTAGCTCGATTCTACAATTTAGTGGCCGTTGTTCCTAATCTGCCCGTAGGCTTACAATTCCATCGTGAATCCTATCTCTCCGTCTCTTGTCTCGAATACCCCTTCTAGAAAAGAATGGAAATTACATATATGTTCTATCTAACAATTTCGTTCCACAAATGAAGGAATTCACTATATTTTAAGAAATCAAATCCTACTCTAACTAATCAATATAGCTAATTGGCTTGATCTGCACGTAGGGAGGATCACTTGCCATTTTGTTCCCAATTTTGTTCAGAATTAGGGAACAATTAACCACTTACATAATTTTAAATTAATACAATTTAAATAACCAATTTTTCCTCCAAACTTTCATTAGCCACAACATGTGACCACACCATCACATTGCTGGCTAGGTCTAGATGCTCCTGCATCAGACTCCTAAGGTTAAAAATAATCATGATCTCCTAATCATGTACTTTTGATCTGTGTCCTCCTGGATCCCATACTTTGTTCAGTAGTCTGTTCTTGGTTACTGCTATTGTTTGTTGTTCTCTCAGTCTCCATATTTTGTGTTGTATTGCCTCATTAGCTATGCTCTCACTGTCTGCTATTGTCTTCATATAACTTACTATTTTTTTCTCATCATCACAATTCATGTCAGGCTTCCACACTTTAATTTGCAATTTACCATTACCTTCATTTGTATCATTCTTTCCAGCCAATCTTCCTTCTTTTGTCCTCTATTTAGTTTATTGGAATGTTGTTGTATGAGTTCCCACAACTCATCAAGTTCTTTGTCCACTTCACTTCTCTGATGATGAATACTATTCTTCTGCAACTAAATGTGTTCTTGCATAAGAACATCGTAATCCCTGTGCCAATACTTTTCCATATATATTTCTGAAATGTACAAATACCTTCTCCATTGATCCCCTACAACAATTCCATTTCCCTCTTCTGGTTTCTCATTCATGGCTTCACCTCTTCTTACTTCAATTCGCAATATACCTACAATTCCACAAATTTCTTGAAATTTAAGAATTCTCCCTGCTTGCTTAGGTACTTGGAATACTTCTTCTTCTAGTAATTTAATTTTTGCACCCGTAAGGATCATGGCATCATATTTGTCTGCTTCTGAAATGTCATCTTCAGCCTCTTCTTTATCAATAACTCCCTACTATACATTAGTATTCTTGTTACTATCATCCCTTGAACTCATCTCCAGTTCAACAATTCCATATTGTAGATTCAACATCATTCCATCTTTTTGAGACATTCTAATCTCATTCTTCCTTACTTCAATCTGATCTTCAGAATCAACTCCTTGTTTCAAATTAACTTCACATTGCCTTGTTCCTGCATACAAATCTTCACCAGAAATAATCAATTCATTAAACATAAATGCTTTACCTAGTTTCCTCATTATGCCAACATTTTTGACAACTTCTTTTCCATATAGTCCTTTACTTTGGCTTTCTTCAAGGTCAATAATCTTCAATAACTGTTTAATATCTACAAAGTCTTCTATATCAACCTTCAGTAGTTGTTCTTCTTTGGCTTCAGTCCTCAATAGTTGTCCAATATCTGCATAATTCACTACAGCTATGTTTAATAGCTTCTATTTCCTATGCATCACAAGATTATGTGAATTTCATTCTTCTAACTTCTGAAAAATCATATCTTTACTTTTTCTTTCCCTTATGACAACATTAAACAATTTCCTTACTTCAATGTATCCTGCATTTACACACAAAATATGAGTTTCAAAGCTATGAGACACCAAGCTCTTCATAAGATTCTCCATTTTGTTTGTATTAGCTTCATCAGTTTTCCTGAGAAAACTCTTTTTTCAATGTCCATATGAATGGACCTCTTTCTTTCCAAACATTTCTTTGACCTCAATAATTCCTTTGCCATCCTCCTTTTGACTTATCCTTTGGATGTCATCTGACTGGACACCTTCCTTCACTTGATTGTAAATTTTCTCCTTATTCTTCATATGACTGTGAGTAGTCATCTTTTCACCTGTTAATATGATAGTTTCTAACAACTGCTTATTTTCCCTCAAGTTTACATAACCTACAAACACACAACAACTTTTAATTTTCAAAATACAATACCTTTCATCCTCTTTTGATGCTTCAAGCACCAATCTTCCATCATAGATCTTTTGGATTTCAACAGATTCTTCTTGTTGTGACTCCATTTCTTTGAGTCTCTCCTTCTCTAAGAAATCAATATGAGTTTGTTCAAATTCCCTAAACTCGCTTATCAACTTTCCATTCCACCTCTGTTGCAGTAGCTTCCACTTGACCCTTATCTTTGTTCTCCATCTATATCTTTGGTCTTTGCTTGTCTTTCTTTGTACTGCCAGAATAATCTCTTATTTTTCATTCTGCTTCTAGTTTCTATACTTCTGCAATCTAATGCCTTCCTTAAATTCATTCTAATGCTGTTGATCATCTCTTTTAAATTGCTGGTTCCTTCCATCTTTATCTTGCTAGATTAATTTTTATGTCTCCTTCATGTCTCTGAGGACATAACTTCCTTGTTGTTCCTGATCTTCCATTTCACCTTCAAATAATCTCTGCTCAATGTCTCTAATTTCAACATCATATTTATTAATGTTGTCTTCCATAGCTACAGTCACATCATTAATTGAAGAGTCTAGACATTTACTTAACTCTATAAAAGTTTGAGACATTTCATCCTTATCATGCATAGTAACCATATCATTTTCTTTATCAGGTTCTAAAAGCTTCATTTCTCCTTCAGGTTCCTTCAGCAATCTCTCCGAGAATTCTATTTCCATGTGAAATCTCTCTAGCAGTTCATCAGAACTTCCATTCTCAGCTTCATCCTTTTCGTGGAAATCCTCTTGATTTTGTTTTCTGCACTGTCATATTGCAAAGTTCTTTCATGAATTTCATTAAACAAACTCATTTGCTTACCTTCTTGTAATATTAGTATGGCATTTTCATCAGGCTTATAGTCCATATCAACTTCATCTGACTGTTTTTCACCAAACAAAATTTCATCTATAAACTCTTTTTGCTGCAATAAATCAACACCTTCTTCCTCTAAAAGGCATTCTCCATCATACTTCACCTCAAGAGCTTCATTCCTGTTTGTGATTGTTTCACCAGACTTTCCATCACCCTCTGCATATCCTGCAAACATACAAAAACTACGAGAATTAAAATCAAAAGGCTTCATTACCTCATCTTCTTCCGTTGTCATCATATCTTCGAATTATTCTGAACTATGCCAATAGTTCATGAGATCTTCATCTGATCTCCCGTTATCCTCTTCTCCCAACATTTCACCTTGTTCTGGTCTACAAACGGAAACTTCCATTTTTGCCTCTGCTTATCTGAGGTTTTCTATCAACCACTTTACCTGTTCTTGTTGTAGCCTTCTCTGCAACTTATGCCACTTCATTGTCTTCTTCCTCAAGACCCAACCTAGTCTTTGATTCTCCTCTAGCAACATTACTAACACATCGAGTTCTTTTCTTATCTCAGCTATTTCCTCGTCAATCTCTGCTTGACTCATTTGTTTCCTATGGATTGTTTGAGCACCCTTCTCCTCCATCTTGTAGCCTTCTTCTGAACTTTCCATAGCCATCTTCTCTTTTGTGTGAGCTCCTACACCTGCAACCACTCAACTTCCTTCTGAGTTGATATTCTCACCAAGCTTCTCTTCTGCCTGGTCTCCAAGTCCTCTTTCCTTAGAACTTGCACTGAGAAATCTTGCTCTCTCACACTGGTTTCTCCACTCACTTCTCTTAAGGACTCCTATGTCTCTATCTATTCCAAGCCTCAGCTAGAATGAGGTTCTGCTACAATCCCTAAGAACTTCCAAAAGTTCTTCTACAGTCTTATTGTCGTAGTCCTGTGCCAAATATTTCCATTCATTCAACTGCTACAACTTTCATACCTTTTTTATCATAACCTTCCTAAGCAAGATATCCTTCTCGTAGGAAATTTCTTCCCTTTTCCTGCTCTGATACCAAAAATGATGCAACCATATGGCTGCCACACCCTAACTCCTTATCGGGATTAATTCACCCTGATAAACCTTCAAAGCTTCATGCCACATATATATATTAGAAGCATTCTCATATGCTTTTGCTTTAAGCCAGGACCAATTAAACTTATCAGGACTCCACAACACTATCAAAAGTGTTTCATTCTCACTTTAGCTTAAAAAATCTCGGGCAACACTTTTTGTCGGAAATATATGAATACACAGATACATGGGAAAATCAAAGCAAACCCCGCTACGAACGCTTTAACTGGATCTCAAATATTTATAAGCCTGCTTATATATATCGGCGGATCCATCCTTTGGTCCATCGCATTCCTACTGCACACTTTGATCATCGATCTCTGATCAGCTAATCTCCACCGTTCATTCCCCTTTCCAATCAAATGGTTAGCATTCACTCTGAAAATTTAAACTGATGCGCCAATTCTCACCGTCGATCTGAGCGTAGTGGATCTGATGGTCCACATCTAATTTCGAGTGGACAATTTATACAGGGATTAACCGCCCAATAAAGTGGTTTCCCTATTCACCCTCGTGTTATGTGTCAAAGGGTGAATGGGATCAAGTGACCACCACTCAATACCGCTTACAGTCCTTCCACCACCCGAAATACCATGCACTGTTTCGAAACTACCTTCGAGATCCAATGGTCACGGTTGATCACAATCCAATAGCCATGATTGAGTCGGCCAATTGCAAGTCACGATGCACACTGTCCAGAGTCCTTCTATTTCAAAGCGTCGATCCAATATCGTCTAATGGACCCGATAAAGTATAGAGCCTCGTCTATAAATGGTTCAAGTCCGGATTCCAGATCCGACTATTTTTTGTGCTCATTTTTAATGTAAACTAGATTTTTCACTTGCGGGACCAAAACTATGTAAAAATATTTCACAGACCTGCATCAAACAATGATATTTAAAATAAATCCACGACTTCTATCAATCATAGGATTTATTAAACATAACAAAACAAAGGGATATTCACCTGGCTTGAATACAATGAAAGCATACAAGGGTTTCCATAGGCCTGATAATCAATCATAAACACAACAACATTCATTCATAATAAGATAATTACAGAGTCTCACCTTGGCTGATTACACAAATGAAAGATCTCTGTTATCAAATTACAATCCACACACTATACTTACTCTCGATCTACTCAATCCTCTCAAGAATCTTTCCTCTCCAGCCTGATTCTACAAATTAGTGGCCTCTGTTCCTAATATGCCCGTAGGCTTACAATTCCATCATGAATCCTATCTCTCTGTCTCTTATCTTGAATCCCCCTTCCAAAAAAGAAAGGAAATTACATATATGATCTATCTAATAGTTTCCTTCCACAAATGAAGGAATTCACTATATTTTAAGAAAACAAATCCTACTGTAACTAATCAATATAGTTAATTGGCTTGATCTCCACCTAGGGAGGATCACTTGCCATTTTATTCCCAATTATGTTCAGAATTAAGCAACAATTAACCACTTACATAATTTGAAATTAATACAATTTAAATAACCAATTCTTCCTCCAAACTTTCATTAGCCACAACATGTGACCACACTATCACATTGTTGGCTAGGTCTAGTTGCTCCTGCATCATCTACACACAATCACAATTGTGGAGTTGCCTCATTAACTTCTACCCAGCCACAGTTGGAAGTTGTTCTCAACTTCCCTTGAACACTCCTTACTCTAGGCCCTGCATCTTCAATTGCTCACTTCTTTCATTCAATAATTTCATTTACTATTGGGTATTGTCACCTTTCATTCATCTGTGAGTTCTTCCTGCTCTATCTTCTTGAACATAGCTCATATGCTATGATGCTGATATAACCCATTCTATCTTTTAGCAATTTCATTGCTTCCATTTACCTGCAAAATCTTATCTCAAGAAACATAAAAGTACCTTTTTAAACCTGTATTTTTTCTTCAAAGATGTCTTAAAACTAATTCCCATTCCATTAGTTAAATCTTTGCCAAATGATTCATCTGTTCACTATTTCATTTAAACTTTTCCATTAAAAACCCTTCATACAATCAACAATTATTTTTCATCTTACTTTTCATAATGGAATCTTTAGTTTTCAAGATCAATTAAGTTTAGATCTGAATTTCAATTATATTTACCAATTCATGATAGACACTACAAATTCCTTCTGATAACCTGTTTGTAAGCAAATATTCTCTTGCTTCTACAAATTCCAAAATTCATTCCTTGTAATGGCTCCCTTTCTAGATCTATTGAATCCAACCTTTAGTCTAATTGTTCCTTCAGCTATTGACATCATTGTCTTCAACAATACTTTAAGCAATCCCCAATCATTCTCAGTTTTCACAAAATTCTTCAAATCATTTAAATGTCTTCAGTGCCATAGCAAACCACTCTTCTATTTAACTTTAAATTCCAAACCTTATACTTCAATTTTATTTTCAATCAAACCAATCATTCAATCAACTTACACGGAAATTTCATTTTCCTAAAAGGAAAACATCTTCTCCTTTGAAATTTCAATCCCTTATTGTTCTTCAGACATTCAAAACAAATCTATGCAAAATCATCAAAATAGATATTCTTACCAGACCTTCATCAGAAGATTCACTGTTTTCCCATTCTGATCTCAGTATCCTTTGTGCTCTAATCTCCATTTGTATCGAATTCATTTTAGTGCAAATTATACATATGTTGAGATTAAAATTCAATTTCTCAACCAATTTCCGCAAAGTGTTATTCTGGCTCTGATACAAAAAATGATGCAGCAAAACTGCGATTTTACTAATATCTGCATGTGGCTAGTGAATTAGCCCCACAATTGCATTGAAAGCACTCTCTATAGGTGGTCTTCACCTTTATACCCTCGTAGACAGGAAAAAAAAAGAAATACACCACAACCCACCGATGGACGCGAAGATCGGATTTCAAAGAAAATCAAAATCGCGTCTATAAACTTCTCGGGTCCATTTTAGGCCCAATATTTATCGCATATCACATGCGGAAGAAATATGATGACAAATCCTTGTTTGTGCAATCACCGATATTGCAATGGACTTCAATCTCCACTGTTGGTCGCCACTATCAATCCGAAGGTTGACACTTCACCGCATTCTTGGCTCATCATATATCATAAACTCATCGGACAAGGTTTCTTTACTTGTTAATGTTGCGATGCAATATCTATCAGTGCACTTTGTATTGCAAGTCACATTTCGCAGCTCTGCCAGGTCAGGGTCCCTTCACTTACAACTGATGCGATGAGAGATCCATCTAACAGTCAACATTCATCACTGATTCGACGGTCATTATGGTATCGCACAAAGACCTACGCGATGTTACCACTTCACGGAGACGATAGGATTATAAGCCTCAATTTATAAAGGTTTAGGTCTGGAATTGGAATATTGCTCATGGCTTGATGTACGCTTAAATCTAAGTCGTCCATCCTCTGGTTTCCATATGTGTGATCTAATCCTCACCGTCCATTCGCATTCACCCGTTTCCGTACAATCATTCAGGCATTTTTGAAAAATGTCTGTTTTCTTCATTATAGAAGATTTTTTTTCTGGTTTTCCTTTGTTTCGCTAAACTCAACTATGTTTGCTTCCGCTGGTCCTTTCGTTAATTCAACATGAATTCCGGATGGATTCTGTAAAGGAAATCCCATCAGACATTCATGCTCCTTTCAACACAGGATTCCACACTATTTCTCGTTTTCACAGTTAATGCACCATAAGGTTATTAAAACCCATACAAATAAAATTTCTCACCCATAATATACACAATCCACACTATTTAGAATTATAATATTTACAAGGAAATAGTCACACTCAACTATTTAAGTCCTCCTCTTTCTCATTCATCCTATCTTTCCATCTGAATCTAACTCACGGCTAACTTCTAACTAACCTCTCTAATTATGCAAAATATCATAATCTATACAAGAATGGATTCATGAACCAAACTTAGTTCAGATCCAGAAATATCTCACTCTTTCCTAAAGAATCTCTTTGCTCCACTCTTTTCTCAAACAAATGCTAATTTAAGCTTTCAAATCCCTCATATCCTATTCAAACCAAATAATCTAACTGCTTGTCTTGATCTCCACATAGGGAGGATAAATCAGCCACTATACCCTTTTTCCACATATTTTGACAACAACTAAAACACTCTCATACATTTAAATTAATAAAATTAACTAATCTCTTGTCTTCCAACCATTTGTTAACACCATGTGATCATACCATCACATTGCTGACTAGGTCTAAATGCTCCTGCATCAGAAAAAGGAGAAGGCTAGATACACTCGAATTCCCACCGGAAATGAGCGGATGGACGTTGTTTGGAAGGACATTCCTTTCAATCCGGCCGAGAACTTGACTAGACTATCATATTCCACAGGGGCATACACATCAGCCATTATGGACAAGGCTACTGAAGTCTCTACTTTGTTAATAGAAAAAGAGGAGAGAATTGCACAACTCGAACATCAGCTTGAAGCAGAGAAAGCTAGCATAAGCAGGCAAGCAGATGAACAACTCGCACAATTGCAGCAAGACATGGAGGTCCTGAAAATAAGTCATGATGTTGATATATCGGCCAAATACATGCAACTCCAAGAAATGCAACAATCCGTAGAAAGATACCAAGATGTTCCCACTACTGAGGAGTTTATTAAAGAGGCCCTGGAATTAAATTCCCTTTTGGTGAAACAACAAGAGTATTTTTGCCAGAAGATGTCACACATTACTCTCTATCTGACTACTAGAAAGTAGCTGACAGATAAGACAATCGACTAGATAACAGAGTTTAATGATTTAAACACCAGAATCTCTGAGTTTATCGAATGACAGGAAATAGAAGACAGAAGGAAAGCCAATCTACTTGAGATGGAGGAAACTCATAAGGTCATTCTCTTCATTAATTTGGATGCAAGAATAAAATAGGTTAAGCTAGTAGTTGCAAGGGAAACTAGGGTATCAAAGAATATCATTAAGGCAGTGAATCACATCCTGTTCACCACCAATCTCACTAAAGAATTCAATACAAAAGAAATTCTTGATTTAAATGCTCTGTATAAAAGCTGGCAAGAAAAGGCGGGGAGTCAAAGAGAGGAAATTACAAAACTGACCATGATCAACTGGGAGCCGTATTGGCAGTGTCTTGTTAAGCCACATAGCCAGATTATGACTCTCAACTATTCCCTTCATACGACTCAACGAATGATGCCACCTCTCACCTATGTGATCTTCATAGGACAACTCAAGACACATTTCAGGGCACCTCCTCAAATTCAACCGATGACCAATATTTTCAATTTAAAGGACAAGTTGGAAGACATCAAGTCATTCTCTTAGTTCTGTTCATTTAGCCTTTGTTTATTTTTGGAGTTAGTTACCTATTTAGGAGGAAGGTTGTTTGAAACCTCCTCAAATTTTGTATAATCTATTTTTTGCACATTAGCTAGAATAGTATTTATACCCTTCTCATGAATTTAGAGAAGGGTCCAAAATTTTATCAAAAACACTTGCAAAGAATGCACTATTGTAATTTTGTGAATTCTTTGGTGAAATTATGGAACATGATTGTTTCTTTTAGATATCAGACTACTTTCCTTTGTTGGTGCACTTTTGTATTCTTGGGAGACAAGTTGATTTGAAGAAAGAAGTTGGTTTATGTAATTTGTCAAATGAGTAGGACTTCACACATATGGTACTATTATCTTGTATGATTGATTATGTGTACATTTAATTAGTGGCAAAACTTTATTTTCATGAATTGTATGTGAGATAAATTGTTTCTGTTAAGCATTAATTTCACTTTTGTATGATGCCTAGCTGAAGTTATGATTTTCATATATAACTCATCATATATGCGATATATTTTATAAGTTCCTTTGACTAACTATTTAATCAAATGAATTATCTTTTACATTATCATCTATGTTTATTTGTGTTCAATCTTTAATATCACACATTAAATAGATATCGTTGTAGATCACATACCACACATAAATACTTGGGTTTATGTTAGAATAAGTTAGTTAGAGAACTTCATCATAGAATAGGTCATTTATATTATCATTATTCTATTGCAAATACTTATTAACCACCCACTCTCATCTTAAAATCCACACTCGGAAACTGGTCCCATTATTCCTAGTCGGAGCCACCACTTTAAACAAAAAATGAGTTGTCTTAAGGTCTAGACCGAGTGGTTATCCCCCATGTTTTTGCAGAAAAATTCTGAGGTCGCAACATTCTGGTGCTAGACGGAGGGCATTCAACTTTGAATGGAATATAAACCTAAAGATCATTTGAAGATCATTCATGAGATTCAAATCCCCTCCACCATTTCTACACCTTCCGAATCCCGTTCAGAATTTTCTGATTAGAAGTCTGAAGTTGTAAAAACATCTCCCTCATCTCCTGAAGTAGTAAGGCAACCACCCTCTCCAGATTACACTCTCGAGTCTCCCAAAGTTCATTATTTGATACAAAAATCGGAACAGATATCCATTTCTACCGAGAAACTAGAGAGACCCGAATTTTCTGAAGAAAGTGTTACCTCCTTATTACAAGAAATTGGTGTATTGACTAGACTGCAAAGTGAAAGACTTGGGGTCACCCCTTTTTAGTTCCCCATCCCTCCACGACATAAGAAATTTACTTTATCAAGGTCTGAATCAGATACCAGTAGATCACATCACCTTTCCATCCATTCACTTCCCCATCCATTTCTACTCAATCCACAACTTCTCAACTATACACTTCTCTAATTAGTACTACAATTAGTAGTACTAACCCAATAGTAAGTTCTTCACCATCTATACCTACTTCTGGACTGACCTTCCCATATTCTCAGTTCGCAAATCAATTTATGGCCAATCAACCTTGGACAAATCCTGTTACTGTCCTAGTTGCAAATCCAAATGCACTCCTAGCAAACCCAGAAAAATGGCTACCTAAGTATAATCCTGACGATGCTCTCCCGGCCAAAGAACATATAAATAATTTTATGTTAGCCATGAATCTCAATGGGGTTGCACATGAAGATGTTGTAATTAGACTGTTTCCTTATACTTTCCAAGGATCTGCTGAGTCTTGGTATTTTTCCCTTCCAGTAGGTTCAATTAGAGACTAGGATACTTTTCAAGAAGTATTTCTTGCAAAATTTGTTGATGATAGGACCATAGCATTCTTGATCAATGATATTTCTAATTTGAAATCTAATCCAAATGAAAAGATCAAAGATTTCAACTCCAGATTTAACAAATTGCTAAAAAAAATCCCATCTTCCTCTAAACCTACTGTAGATGTACAAATAGAATGGTATATATCATCTCTTCCTTCTGATATTGTGATTTTTGTAGATAGAGCCAATAAGGCTACCCTTGTAGAAAACATGAAAGAAGCCCTACCTATAGAAAGAAGAATCATAGCTTTGTAAAAGATATCACAAAAAGACGAAACGAAGTCAAATAAAGTAACATTTAAGGATGACTCTAAGAAGAAAGCTTCAAAGGACCCTTTCAATCTTGAAGGCCTTTAGAAAGTGTTAAAAACAATGTCTAATGAAATGGTCGAAATCAAAAAACAGGTCACAAAATCCTCTACTCCCAAGAAACCTTTTCGATCATTCAAAAGGAACCCTTCTTCTACATCACGACCCCCAAACACCATTTAAAATGTTGAGTCTGAACAAGAAGCAAAAGAAGATTCACCAAATGAAGAGGAAGCTGAAATGGAAGAAGAAATTGAACTAAATGGGATGTGGGATTTCATCCTCCCAACTAAATAAGAGTCACAAGCATTGCTAGTGACTACAAGAAGTAAAAACTCTCCTGACATGTCTATCACAAATTAGAAGCAAAAAGTTGCTACTCCTGCAAAGGAGAAAACAATAGGTAAGAAATCTAAGACTAGCCAAACTGCTCCTATTCCTCCAGATTCCCCAAATGCCTCAAAAACATTGGCAATCTCAGATACAATGGAATACAATATAGTGGAAGACATGAAAAAGACTAGAGCTAACATATCGTTGCATGAGCTCACTAAACTCAAGAAACAACAAAATATTATATTAAGAGAGTTGAAAGTAGTTTCAGTATCCCCTCTGCCATCTGTTGTGGTTACTCAAGCTGCCTACGATATGGGAAAACCTCCCTCATCCTCAAACAAAGTAGATCCTTCAGATCTAGTTTTGATTGGTGATAGGTCTATTTATTATGTTCCTCCATTTCGACTCACTTATGAAATTTTCAACAGGAATCTTCATAACTGCCTTGTTGATTTAGGAGCCTCTTAAAATATAATGCCAAGAGTTGTGTGTACCAATTTGAACATTACACCTCAAAAATATGCAGTACACATAGTTCAATTAGACAGGACAAAAGTAGAGGTGCATGGAGAAATAACATCAGTTTCAATTAGGATTTCCTCTAATCCAAACGTTTCACAGATAATTAATATTTTTTTTGTTGATATCCTTGAATTCTATGGTTTAATTCTCTGTAGGATTGGTTTGAAAAGTTGCATAGTTATTTCACAACTGATTGGTCTCACATGTGGTTGCCACACAATGGTAAACCAAACCAAATCAGGGTAGATTGAGAGAAATTCATGAAATATACAGTCACTGACCTCCAGGGAAGCAATGAACTTGTTGCCTCCACTAATAATATCATTGGAAATTACTCAGTCGAGTCCTCTTTAAGATCCTTTAATGCTCAGGAGTCTCCCTTTTTAGATAACGCCGTAGTTTCTCAAATCGGAAATTTTTCACAAACAGATGCTTCCAAATATCTAAATTTAGTAGATAAAGTTTCTAATAACTCTCTGTTCTAGATTCTCTATTTTGACAGTTCTAAATCAGAAGACAACGCAAGTGCAGGATGCATTTTGATCAATCCGCGAGGAGAGAAAACTATGCTAGCTTACAGACTTGAATTCCAGCGTAGTAATAATATCGTTGAATATGAAGAATTGATCCAAGGACAGTCTAAAGCCATCGGTCTTAATCTCAAATACCTACAAGTCTATCGTGATTCTAAAATATTGTGAAACAAGTGAGAAATACAATTCATTGTGTCTCTGGGCATCTTAAACATTACCAATCTTCCGCTCATAAATTGACTTCTCATTTTTCTTCTTTTACATATCTTTAGTCCCTAGACTGCAAAACACAAGTGCTGACTTACTTGCTTATGTGGCATCCATGGTTATCCCCTCAGAAGACTTTAGTCTAGACAGATTTTGTATAGAGTTAATATTTAGGCCATCTATTCTTGACAATGTAACAAATTGGAGAGTTTTCAACAAAGATGCAGATATAGTTAATTTCCTTACATCAGAAAGGTCATATGAAGAATAGATCATAGATGAACATGAGCATGATCTAGAAATCAAACATACTCATGATCAAAACCCAATCCCAAAGTCTGTGGTTGAGATGGAAGATCTATATGATCTAAAAGATAGGTTCAAAAGAATTACCAACTCCAAAACTCAAAGTTCTACTTGGAGATTTGAAGTAGTAAACCTAGGATCAGCTGAAAAACATCAAAATGTCAACCTAGGTCTTGGCCTATCATCTAAAGAAAGAATATCATTCATCAGGTTGTTGAAAACATACAAAGGTGTCTTTTCGTGGGGTTACGCAGATCTCAAGACCTATGATGCCTCTGTAATTCAACATACCATACCTATGACTTCAAATGAAAAGATAGTTCAATAGAAGCTTTGCAAAATTCACCCAAACCTTGAGAGTCCGAATGAAAAGATAGTTCAATAGAAGCTTTGCAAAATTCACCCAAACCTTGAGAGTCAAATCAAATCTAAATTGAACAAGCTTCTGAAGGAAAAAATAATTTTCCCTTACCTACTATGGAACAAATATTGCAATCAGTTACAAGTTCTGAATTAATGTCTTTTGTAGATGGATTCTCAGGATATAATCAAATTCTTGTGCATCCAGATGATAGATTAAAGACAACATTCAGGACCAAGTGGGGAAGATATGGCTATCAGAAGATGCCTTTCAGACTCATTAATGTTGGTGCCACATTTCAACGTGCTATGGACATTTCCTTCAGAGGTCTAATTAATAAATTAGTTGTTATTTACTTGGATGACATCATATTCTATTCCAAGGATAGGAACAATCTTTGAAGTGATTTGAAACACATTTTTGAAATATGCAAGAAATATGGCATTTCCTTAAACCCAAAAAATATTATTTTGCTTTACTAGAAGGCAAACTCCTTGGGTTTATAGTATCCAAGAAAGGAATTTACATCGATCTTGATAGCGTCCAAGAGATTGAAAAGATTTCCCTCCCACACAACAAAAAAACCATGCAATCATTCCTAGGCCAAATAAATTTTGTAAAAAGATTTGTCCATGATTTTCACAAATTGTCCTACCCCTTCAAGAAATGATAAGAAAAAACACAGTTTTCAGATGGAACAAGTATGAAAGAGAGTCATTTGAGTTGATTAAAAAATCCATTATTAATTCTCCTTCATTGACAACCCCTGACTTTCTCAAACCTTTTGTATTATATACTTTTTCATTTGATACATCATATGCAGTAGTTTTGACACAGTTGAACGATGAAAATATCGAGGCACCCATCTCCTTTTTTAGTTCTAACTTGCAAGGCACCAAATTAAATTATTCAGCTATTGAGAATAAGCATTTGCTATTTTTAAAACTTTTAGACATTTCATACATTTTCTTCTTAAAACCCATACAAAGATAGTTGTACCCTACCCTATAGTAAGACAACTATTGATCCAAAGAGAAGTAGTAGAGAAAAGAGCTAATTAGATGACTGCACTTCAAGAATATGATGTAGAAATTAAGCTAGCTAAAATTGTCAGGGGCCAAGGTTTTTGCAAGATGTTAAGAGGATTTTCTCAGTTACCACCAGAAGAAGATCAAAATAATGAAGTGCAAATGACGTATGTAAGCCCCAATCATTCACTATCACAATATGTTGATTTGAAATTTTATCTAAAAAATGAATATTCTCCTATGCATCTTAATTATAAACCATAGTGAGCTTTAAGATTGAAATAAAATCAGTATGAACTAGTCAATGATGTATTGTCTAGGAAAAATTATGATTCAGTATTGCTAATATGTCTCGAGAAACTTGAGGTCGAAAAGTTCATGTAGGAATTACATGATGGACCAACTGGAGGAAATTTCGGGGGAAATACCATAGCTCACAAAATCCTGCATGCAGGATATTACTAGCCAACGATATTTAAAGATGCACATGAATTTGAAAGGAAGTGTAAAACTTGTCAAACCACAACCACAATAGAAAGAAAGCCAACATTCCCTTTACAACTAGTTAACACCCAACAACCATTTGAACAATGGGGATTAGACATAATTGGTGAGATTATTTCTAACTCTTCCAAATAGCATAAGTACATCCTTACAGCTACTGATTATTTTACAAAGTGGGTAGAGGTTTTCCCATTAAAGATAGCTAATATAGAAAACATCACAGACTTCATTGATCAGTACATAATTACCAGGTTTGGCTTACCCTTCGCTTTAATGTTTGACAATGCATCTTACTTTTTTGGAAATACAATGGTAGAATTTGCTCTAAAATGAGGTTTCAAGTTGAAATATTCAACCAATTATTAAACACAAGGTAATGGATTAGCAGAATCAACAAACAAGAACCTCATCATAATTATCAAAAGGACTATTGATAAAAAATCACAGGAATTGGCATGAAGCATTAACATTTTCTTTAGGGGCAGACAAGATTACTTAGAAAGCCCCTATTGGTTCTTCTCCTTTTTCTTTAGTTTATGGAAAATAAATTGTTCTTCCCACAAACATAGAAATTCCATCTCTTTCCCTAGTAAAATTCATCGATGAAAACCCTTCTTCTTCTCTCCATGCTAGACAATTTCAAATTCCCAAGCTTTAAGAAGAAAGGGAAAAGGCTAAAGCAACCCACTTCCATCACCAACAATTAGTCAAAGCCTCTTTTGATACAACTTCTTCCAGTCAAAAAACTCTAGAAGTAGGTGACTTGGTTTTGAAATGGGACAAAGCGCATGAGGAAAAAGGTAGACATACCAAATTCCAAAGACTATGGCTTGGCCCTTTTCAAATCATTGAAAAAATTGGACAATCAACATTTCTTTTACAAGACTTGTTAGGTAATAGGGATTCTTTGCCCATTAATGGGCAAATTTTGAAAAAATACTTTTCCTAGGAGATAAGCTCTTCCAATTTTGTACATATTTCTTTTTAGGAAAATAATGGTTAACTAGTATTTATTTTTGGCTTTTCAAAATAAAAACTTTGATAACATTTCTATTTTTTCGTTTTTATAAGAAAGCAAGAATTGAAAGGAATAATTAGGGCATTTGAGTACTAAAGTAAACTTGATTTCTTTGGAAAAACTTGATCTTGCTTAAAACATTTATTCTACAAACAAAATCTTATCTTTATAGAATATGAAGGTTTTGATATCAGTCAATAAAAGAATCGTTAACCTAGTAAGGACTATTTGCAGATGAGTATCTTAAAAACTCTATCATTATCACCCAAAATTCTCAAAAGAACTAATGATTCACCTCATCTGTTAAACTTTTCCTTTTCTCAGAGTGTAATTCTAAAAGATATAAACTTAGAAGATAAAAAGTCTCATTACGAGCTTGTTTACCATGTTCATAGGGAAGTGATTAAACTGATGTTACCAATATTGCATATCAAACAGGGTAATAGCTAATGATCTCCTCGATCAGAAGATAAGGGGTCTCATCAAGAGCCATCTTGTGTAGTTTAGTTACAACTTGTGAATGGAATTGTCATTAGTAGGTTACCACACCTAGACAATGTCTTTTAAGAAACCAAAAAAGAAAAAGATTACATCCAAAAAAGGATAAAAGGGACAAGGTCCAAGTTAGACTCCATCCAAGTGAATATAATTTTGAAGTTTAAAAATTCATACAAATGGGATAATGAACCATTGTTGGTTAAAAGATAACCCTGTCAAGGCTATGAATGCCTGCTGGCAGCAGAGGCTCTATCTGTGATAAATGAGTAAACACCAAAAAGCTAATATGCAGAAGATACCTACTATATTACTCTAAATCTTATTATTGGCTCATGCGAATGTTTGTACTTCTATCATTAAAAGAGTAAAGTAATTAAGTAAATAAACTGAGCAAGTCATGATGATTCCAGAGAAATGTTGTTTATCTTATAACTCATGTAATCATTATTCTTATAACTCTAATTACTTTGAAAGTTATTAGAAATTTCAGAAAACTACTCAGATATAACTGGTCTCCCAAGTGAATTTCCAATTATTGTACTACAAAACAACCCCCCCATTTATAAATAAAAATAGCTAAGAAAATACCTAGCAAAAACTTGCAAAATGAACTAAGGATGAAATCCACATCGCAAATCACAAATCACACTTTTCTGCATGACTATCTTAAAACATCTACAAAAAATTGCGATCTGTGATTAGGTCTCCCACTATGATAACCCGATAAATAGCACCTTTTCATTTTGCAATCACATTTTGCACTTCGCAGACTTGGCAAGAAACTTAGTCATGCCATTAGAATGTCCGTTAGTGATTTGTGAAATGTGATATTGCGATATCTGCGATCGCATTTCTCTTGATGCATCTGGTAGTGCTATACCGTATCCCTTTAAAGAATGCGATGCGCGATTAAGAGTGGTAAAACGTGTGAAATAATTATGTTTTAAATACCATAACGAATGAATTGACAGGTTAATAAATATTTAGCTGCCCGAGGAAGGATAATCATTTTCTAGGTTATGGGTAGTTAACATCGAGTATCTCATTAAACCTTTCTCACGATCCAAAGTAATTTTAGAGAAGCTTTTAGTCTTAATTACTTGATATCGTCTGCACTGATAAATACATGTCACTAAGAAAGGTGATGCAGAAATAGAGCAAGCAGACCATTGTTGAATTTGAGTTTACAAAGATGGCTCCTATCTTTGTTGATACAGTTTGTGACACTACCGGAGGCAAAACATATTGGGAGGTTATTTACAATAGGCTAGAGGATGAACATCCTAAAATCATTGTCACAAGGGAAGCAACTGACTCAACAAGGCCTTCAGGACTTCAACGCAGAGGTGCTTCCTGTTCTTTCCTTCATAGGATAGAAGCAAGAACTAAAATCCTCCCATACATAGATATGATCATTTGGGTGATCGAAAGCCTTATCATTGAAGATAGGCAATTCAAGAATTCAAGAATGGAGCTCATAGGGTCATTCAAAGCAGAGGACTTGAAGGAAATGTACCACATACCTCACCTGTAGGATATATACAACAATACATTTTTGGCTAACTTCGCAAAGAAGAACCCAGACCCCTTCAAGCTAATTCAAGGTTGGAGAGTGTTGGACAACAAATTAAAATATGAAAAATCGGGTATGTATGCTATAGCCTCTTTGGAAAACCCCTACAACTATGCAACAACTATGTTATGTAGATTGTATGGGCTACCCAATAATAATAAGTTTTCAATAGAATGGATTCCTCTATTGATGCCTGTGTTAATTCCCATATCATGAATTGGTCCTCCATCCTATCTGACAACTTAGTTACCACCATTAACGAATATCGACAGAAGAAATCCTCCTCTTCAGATAACCTCCCTCCATTCTATTTTACTGCCTACTTTATGGATGTTATCTGTTTTTGCACGACATTTCCAACCATGGGTTGGAAATGGACCTTAGAGGACCCCTACTCAATCCATCTCATTCATAAACAAATATGGGAATCACATTACATACCTCACTTCTATAAGATATTTCATGTTGTTATGTTGCCCCTACATCAAATAATTTTCAACAAGAAATACCCTAGGCTTTCCCAAGAAGCCACAATAGACCTGTTTACTATCGGAAAATATTTCATTGAAGAATGGTTCACCTACATTATGGTTTTTGGTAGCACAACCGATCCACATGTCCTTCCTTTATGTGTTTTTGATAAATTATTAGTAAGAGAGATTGCCTACCAGATTGTGGGAAAAGGCCTAACTAAAGTTCTCAAAGACGAAAAGAAGTCATTATGGCCCCCTATCCCTGTCAAATGTGGTTCTTTTGCTTTAGCGAATTTTGTTCATGCTAGTAAAGAGTCAGAACATATGGAAGCCCTTAGGCTTCATACGTTGCCTAAGAGGCAATTTGATCCAAACAAAGTGGCATATACTGTCACTATTGGAGTAAATCTCAAGACATACAACCATGAAGATAATTATTTTAAAGACTTGTTACAGTCGATCTTATCCTTCGAATAAGTGTTCGAATGGACAAAGGAAAACCTGAAACCTGCAGATTTTCAAAGCTTTCAGGAATTCAAAAATGAGAGGCTCTAGGTGATCCCAATGCATCTGTTAAAGTCTGAGGATAAGTCTACACCAAGTGTCACTGTTGATAATGGAGGTCCTAGCTCTCAATTAGACTCTCAAGTAAACAGTGAGAAGACACCAGACACAGGGAAACCCAAAGATGCAGACAACACAATTGATACCAGTAAGAAGTCAGCTGAGAAACAAGTGATGAGCACCTCAACTACAGAGATCAGTTTAGAGGTCAAAGCTAGTAGTTTGGAGCAGGAGTGGGGTCAGTTTAATAAGAAATTGCAAGGCACTCCCAAAGCCACAAATACCCAAAAAAAAGAGGAATGTAAAACTCCTCTACATGTTCATAAGGATACAGAGCCCAAGCCTATCGGCAAACATTCCAAGCCTATGGAGGAACAAGTGACAATGTCCCAACATATTGAAATTATCTCTGCTCTACCCACATAAGAAATTATTTTGAAAGTAACTAAAATACCTCCACTTGATGTGTTCTATAGCCCTCTCCACAAGGCTGTAGTAAGAAAGCAGAGAAAAAGGAGAAGGGTAGATACACCCAAATTCCCACCATGAAATGAGCCGATGGACGTTGTTCGGAAGGACATTCCTTTCAATATGGCCAAGAACTTGACTATACTATCATAGTTCATAGGGGCATACACATCGGCCACTATGGACAAGGCTAATGAAGTCTCTACTTTGTTAAGGGAAAAAGAGGAGAGAATTGCACAACTCGAACAACAACTCAAAGCAGAGAAAGCAAGCATAAGTAGGCAAGTGGTTGAGAAGCTCGCACAATTGTAGTGAGATATGGAGGTCCTGAAAACAAGTCATGAAGCTGATATATCGGCCAAAAACGTGCAACTCCAAGAAATGCAACAATCCATGGAAAGATACCAGGATGTTCCCACTACTGAGGAGTTTATTAAAGAGGCCCTGGATTTAAATTCCCTTTTGGTGAAACAACAGGAGTATATCTACCAGAAGATGTTACACATTACTCCCTATATTACTACTAACGACTAGCTGATAGATAAGGAAATCGACCAGAGAATGAAGTTTAATGATTTAAACACCAGAATATTTGAGTTCATCGAATGGCAGGAAACAAAAGATGGAAGGAAAGACAATCTACTCAAGATTGAGGAAACTCATAAATACATTCTCTTCATGATTGGGATGGGAGAATCAAACAAGTCGAGCTAATAGTCGCAAGGGTAGCTGGGGTATCAAAGAATATCATTAAGACAGTGAATCACATCTGGTTTGCCACCAATCTCATTAAAGAAGGAAATATGAATGAAATGCTTGATTTAAATGCTGTGTACAAAAACTGGCAAGAAAAGGCGGGGAGTCAAAGAGAGGAAATTACAAAGCTGACCATGATCAATTGGGAGTCGTATTGGAAATATCTTGTTAAGCCACACAGCCAGATTATAAATCTCAACTCTTCCCTTCATATGACTCAATGGATGCTGCCACCTCTCATCAATGCAATATTCACAGGACATCTTAGGACACATTTTAGGGAACCTCCTAAAATTCAATTGATGACCGATATTTGTGATCTAAAGGACAAGTTGGCAGACAACAAGTCATCTTCTTAGTTCTGTTCATTTAGCCTCTGTTTATTTTTGGAGTTAGTTACCTAGTTAGGAGTAAGGTTGTTGGAAACCTCCTCAAGTTTTGTATTATCTATCTTTTTCACATTAGTTAGAATAGTATTTATACCCTTCTCATGGATTTAGAGAAGGGTCCAAAATTTTATCAAAAACATTTGAAAAGAATGCCTTATTGTAAGTTTGTGAATGCTTTGGTGAAATTATGGAACAAGATCGTTTCTTTTAGATTTCATACTACTTTCCTTTGTTGATGCACTTCTGTATTCTTGGGAGACAATTTGATTTGAAGAAAGAAGTTGGTCTATGTCATTTGTCAAATGAGTAGGACTTCACACATATGGTACTATTATCTTGTATGATTGATTCTGTTTACATTTAATTAGTGGAAAAACTTTATTTCCATGAATTGTATGTGAGATAAATTGTTTTTGTTAAGCGTTAATTACACTTTTATAATTCCTAACTAAAATTGTGATTTTCATATATAAATCATCATATATGAAATATATTTTATAAATTCCTTTGACTAACTATTTAGTCAAAGGAATTATATTTTCCATTATCATCTCTGTTTAGATGTGTTCAATCTTTATTATTACATGTTAAACAGATATCTTTGTAGATCGCATACCACACAAGAATACCTGGGTTTATATTAGAATAAGTTAGTTAGATAATTGCACCATAGAATAGGTCATTTAGATTATCATTATTCTATTGCAAACACCCATGAACCACCCACCCTCATCTTAAAACCCACAGTTTGAAATTGGTCCCATTATCCCCAGTTGGAGCCACCACTTTAAATGGAAAAGGAGCTACCTTAAGGTCTGGACCGGGTGGTTATCCACCATGTTTCGGCAACAGAATTCTGAGGCCGGAACAAGACCATATCCTTGAAGGAGCGGGGGCTAGGTTGTTGTTGTGAATCCACCATGTCTGGCAAGGCCCTGAAGGCCTAAACCAGAGGCACCAAGGGGAGGTCACAGAGCTCACACAAACCCTAATCACGCAGTTTCCATTCTACTCTCCTTTAATCTTAGGCATTCTTTTCAGTCCTTAATAGACTCTAAAAATTATTCTAATCCCTTTCCTTATCTTTGAGAAATCTTGGTCTTTCCACAACCTCCAAAACTCACATCAAAATTTCCTTTATCATATCACACTGGAACTTCTTTATGTGTTGATGTATCACATTGATTTTTTTATTGGGTGTGCTATACCACATCATATTGAACTTACTTTCACTGTAACATAGGAAAACATCATTTTTTTTGGAAGATTCACCATCTTTCTCTTCTTAAAGTTTCATTCCTTGTGATGTATCACATGATAAAACTATTTTTCTTATGGCACATCACAATGTTCAAAAATTTCCATGGCGATGACATACTTCACAAAGTATAACTTTCATCATGACATATTGTGTTCACTGAAGTTTTCCTCTTCCATGACATATTGCAGGAGAATATGTTTTCCTTCACAACACATTCCAACTCACCAAGTTTTGAAGCTTCATGACAAATCTTCTTCATTGCGCCTTGAAAAAATTCCCAAAGATGCAATGTATAGAAACCTCACCAACTTTCGTTAATCTATGACATTGACCTTTCATTGCACCACATCAAATTTTCCATGCACATGACATTGATTTTACCTTTAAGGTGACAAGTTAAAAAAGTTAAAAAATTTAAAAGGGGCACTATTTTGAGTTATAAAACAAATACTAGTGCGTTGTTTTTTACCATTTCTACTCTTCACTTATCATTAATACAATAAAGCCATTAGATGCATAGGATTTTAAGGCCATTGATTAGTTGGTTGTATAGATCCTCACCAAAACCCCCACTTGTATTCATTTGAGTGCATAGCATGGTTATATATATTATTTTCAATTTTTGGATGTCAAGTGATTTAAATGGGAAATAAATCTACCCTAACTAATTCCCTTTTACCACTTGACCCTAACATTCCACTGATAACCAAAGAAGTAGATTAAATAAGAATCCCCATGCACTCATTGGCTCAATTTCTTGCAAATCCTCCATGTTGGTGAAAATGAAATTTTCTTACCTTTCAAACTTTATCCTTGTACCCACCTAAGGGATAAATAATCCCAATTTCACTCATCAAGGGCTAAATCTAGCCTTATTAGTTGACATAACACAAAAGTTTATAACAAATATTAAAAGTATGTAGGTCTCAAATGTTAGATGTTTATTATGTTTTTTGCATGATTATCTCCATGTGTTATATATTTCACTAGGAGCAATGGGAGCAATAGGGGTATCACCCACGAAAAATATTTTGGATAATTTCTTGTGTATGTTTTTTTATGGTTTTCAGCACATTAATTGTCACCTTTAATGGTTTTGTGGTGAATGGTGATCTAGCCCATGGTTTTGTAGTTTCCATTAAGGAAATACGATTGTATTCTAATCTATGGTAAATGGATTGGTATATATATATATATATATATATATATATATATATATTATATATATATATTATATATATATATATATAATTTTAATACTGTAAAGAAGAATATATTGAAAAACATTCTAGCTTCCTTCATTTTTGGGTTTATAGGGTAAAATATATGTTTATGTGTTTGTTTTCTATTAAATCTTCTTTATTTTATAAATAATCTATTTGCAACAATCAATTGTATAGGGTTAGAACCTACTTTTGGTATCTGAACAATTTTGGCTTCAAGGGGATGCTTTTGTGGCTAAGGGGGTTGTTCAAGCTTGTGGTAGACCCTGTTATACTAGGAGATCTCATAAAATAATTCTTGTGGTGAAAGGAAATGGTGAGTAATTCAAAGATAGAGATAAATAAATTTAATGGGAAAATTTTTGAGCTGTGAAAACTCAAAATGGAATATTTGTTGGTGGATAAAGATCATAGGATAATTGTGGATCTAAGTATTGCACTAACAGGGATGTCAACAAAAGATTGGACCAAGTTGGATCAAAATGACAAGAGAAAAATACAATTGTTTCTATTAGATTTAGTATTATTCAATGTTTCACGAGAAGCTACAACAAAAATGTTATGGAACAAGTTAGGTATTTTCTATCAATCTAAGTCCCTGGAGAATACACTTCTCCTATGGAAACAGTTGTATAACCTGAGGATGAATGATGGAGGCTAGTGAAAAAGCATCTAAATGCCTTCAATATAGTTTTAAGTCAAATATTATATGTTGATATAAATATTTCATATGATATATCAATTTCTTATGTTATTTACTAGACTTTTGGGATAGTTTGGTTGTTGCCATAGTTAGTAATGCAATTAGAGGAGATGAGATGAAAAAACATGAAAATTGAGAACACAAATTCCTCATATGTAAGAGGATGCTCCAAAAATAGAAATATAATAATTCCTTAAGTGGGAGATCTTAATTTGGAGGAAGATGTAAATCTCTAGCAAAATTCATAAAGATAAGTTGGAAATATGGAAAAGAACACCATTAAGAAAATATTGCAAATCCAAAATTGTTAAGCAAGGTAGGATCTGATGATGCTCCTTCTACATAAGAAAAAGCCTCATTAGATGAAGAGTTTATGTGTATTTGGATTCAAAAAATATAAATGTAGATCATGAGACATGGTTGGTCAACTTAGGCACATCCTTTCATATGACTCCTCACATGGAGTGGTTTTGTGAGTATGAAAGACATGATGGTGGTAATGTTTTCTTAGGTGATGAATAAAAAATTATAATAAGAGGACGAGGAAATAACATGTTGAACCTTAGGTGTGGAAGGATTAGAAACTTCCTTGATGTTATACACATCCCAGATTAGCCAAAAATTGCTCAATGTAGGTGTAAAAATAATGTTTGAAAAACATAAATATAGGTTGGTTTGAGGAGAAATGACGTTTCTTAAGGGGGTTCAGATTGGAGCTTTGTATAAACTATTGGAAAAAACTATTAGTGATAGTTTTAATAATTCCATTTTTCTTGAGAATGGATCAAAAGAAGGGAAAACTCCTATAGCCTCTAGAGGTAAGATTATCCCATGGTGTCAAAGGTTGGGAAATATTGGAGAGTAGTACTGTATAGTAGTGGTATGGCAGAAGGTATATATAATTTCTCTTTGGATTTATATTTCTCTCAACATTGTTTATAAGAAAGGCATAATTGGGTAATACTCTCCGTTGCTGCTAAGAGGTCAGAGGGAATATTATAGTTGGTGCAAAATTATGTGTTTGAACATACATTGGTTAAATAACTATGTAAATCTATGTATTATGTCTCATTTATAGATGGATTCTCGAGGAAGGCATGGATATATTTTTGAAGAAGAAATATAGTATTTGAAAAATTCAAAGAGCTAAAATCTCTTGTGGGAAATTAGATAAAGAATAAAATTAATGTGTTAAGCACAAATAATTATTGAGAATTCTACATGAATGCATTCAAAGAATTATGTAAGAAGTGTGGTATAACAAGGTAAAAGACTACTCCATACACACCTCAGCAAAATGGAGTTGCAAAAGGGATGAACATGACATTGATGGAGAAAGCAAGGAGCATACTCAGTGCTGCGAGGTTACGATAGGAATTTTGGTAAAAGGAATTGGACATTGCTTATTATTTGGTAAACAGTTCACCCTCATTGGTGTTAGACGACTAAACTCCAAATTATATATGGATTGATAAGAAACCTTACCTTAAACATATTAGGGTATTTGGTTATGATGTATACGTACATGTTCCAAGAGAGGATAGGAGTAAACTAGATAAGAAAGATGAAAAAATGTATCTTTGTTGAATATAAAGATGGTTTGAAAGGTTATAATATTTGGAACCTAGGAACTAAGAAGGTAGTGTGTATTGAAGATGTAGTATTTACTAAAGTCAAATATGATATAAAACAAGAAGTCCTAACAAGGGAGAAAGAACTAGAAAATATAAAATTT
The DNA here is from genome assembly GCA_000404065.3 of Pinus taeda. NCBI lineage: Eukaryota > Viridiplantae > Streptophyta > Pinopsida > Pinales > Pinaceae > Pinus > Pinus taeda. The sequence continues at coordinate 227,395 of APFE030245651.1, forward strand.
GAATTCGAGGATGATGATTCAAACTCTTCAAAAGAAATGGATCAAAAGAATAAGAACCACATACTCCAATATTGAGGATATTGGTTCGAGAACAAAGACAACCAGAGAGTTATACTCCACCTGATTTCCATTTGAATTTTTCTTTGATGATGCTATAATTGTTACATAGGTACTGAATTTAGAGGATGGAAAACTTTGGGAAAAGGCCATGGTTGAAGAAATGGCATCCTTGTATAAGAATAAGACTTTGGATCTAGTGGAGTTGTTGGTTGGAAGAAAGCCCATTGGAAATAAATGGGTGTTTAAGAAGAAATTGAATGTAAAAGGTAGAGTGTAGAAATACAAAGCTTGAATAGTAGCAAAAGGTTATTCCTAGGATATCATTTCTCCTATTTCCAAGTTGACTTCTATTAAATTTCTTTTATTTTTTTCCACTACTTTTGATTTTGAAGTAGAAAAGATGGATGTAAAGAAAACATTCCTATATGGGGATCTAGAAGAATAAATCTACCCAAAGTAGCCATAAGGATTTGTGGTAAAAGGAAAGAAAGAGTTGGTGTCTAGCCTAAAAATGTCCATGTATGGGTTAAAAAAATCACTAAGGATGTGATATCAAAACTTGATACTTATATATTGGGATATGGCTTCACAAGGAAAATAGTGGATCATTATGCATATTTAAAATTAGTTGGTGATCATATTATTTATTTGGTCACATGTGGATGATATGTTGTTGATTGGATATGATAGGGAAATCATCCAAGGAGTTAAAACTCATTTTCCTTTAAATTTGATGTGGAGGATCTTAGAATTGCAAAATTAATTTCGGGCATGGAAATTAGAAGAGATTGGGAAATCAAGATACTCTACTGAAATCAAAGGAAGCATGTCAAGAAAATATTGCAAAGGTTTAATATGCAAGATTGTAAACCAATAAAGGTGTCTATTCTGGCAGGCCTAAATTTACCTACAAATCAATGTTCCAAGACATAGGAAGAGGAAGATGACATGTATTATGTTCCATATGCCTTTGTAGTTGGAATTGTGATATATTCAATGGTTTGTACTGGATTAGACATTTCACATGAAGTGGAAGTGTTGAGAAACTATATGTAAATACCAAGGAAGAAGCATTAGACAATAGTAAAATAGGGTGTTTAGGTATTTGCATGGCACTATTGGTTATGAACGATTATGCTACAAAGGAAGGTTAGGATTAGAAAAAGTGTTGGACATACATGGCTTTGTTGATGTAGCCTCCGCCAGATATATGGATCTTAGATGATCTAAAAATGGGTATGTGTTTAACCTATTTGAAGGAGAATTAGTTAGATGAGTAAGAGATAGCCTGTAGTGCACTCTCAACTATAGAAGTTGAATACATGGTAGGCAATCATGCAAGCAATGAAGTGATATGGTTGCAGAGATTGTGATCAATTATTTGGGATGTAAAATGAGATGTAAGGATAAATTGTGACTGTTAGTGTGCAATTTTCCTAGCAAAGAACATATCATATCATTCTAAGAAAAAAAAATATTAATGTTCAATATCACTTTATGAGAGATATGGTTAAAGAAAAAAGGTGTTGCTGGTGAAGGTGGACACTTTGAAGAATGTTGCAAATTTATTAACAAAATTTGAGAGAATTGAGAAGTTCTCTTGGTGTAGAGAAATGATGGGAATTATTACCTTGGATTGATGGTCATGTATTCCTATGACTCCCAATGTGAAAAGAAAACAAAAAGTCGGAGAATGTTGGGTATGTGTTATATTATTTGCATGACTACCTCCAAATGTTATACATTGTGTTGAGTGCAACAGAGGGGGTGGGGGGGGTGTGTGACGAGGGGGGTGAATATTGTAGGGGTTCGAGGGTAACACCCCCAAAATAAATTGACAATATTTTTGCATCCAATTTTGGTGTTTTTCGACGCATGGTTTTCACTTTTAACAATTTTGTGGCACATGGTGGTCTGGCACATGGTTTTGTAGTTTTAGTTAAGGAACTACGGTTGTTATCTAATACAAGATAAATGGATTGATAGTTTCTTGGTGTTTCTTGTTTCTTGATGTGTTTTCTTATTTATTGTTATCTAATACAAGGTAAATGGTTTGGTTATTTCTTGTAAAGAAGAATATACCGAAAAATATTTCTAGTTTTCATGGTTTTTGGGTTTCTAGGGTAAAAGATTTGTGTTAATGTGTGTATTTCCATTGCGTCTTTTCTATTCTACAAAGGATTTACTTGAATTATTTAATTATACAGGGTTAAAACCTACATTAAAATTCTAAGCATATTTTTATCTATAAATGGAGTGAAAGGAAATGGATTAATACTCACCAATCCCTAGGGATTTCGCTAATAAGATCCTAAATTCCACAATTTCTTGTTGCACCCCTAGTCCATTGATCTCTCAACATCATATCCATGTTCCTATTCACTCTTTGGGTTGAAGTATCTGTCTAAATTTGTATTTGTTATTCCAATATTATTTTATAAGATTGATATATGTGAAATGAAAGAACATGAATCCCCACTACACACATGAAAACTCACATAAGATTTGAAATAGTTTTTCCTTGTTTCACTAAGGTTTTCTCTGGGTTATTGGTAACGTAAATAAGTTCAATATTATGGATAAATACTATTACTCCTTGAATACTTCGCATTTCACCAAAGGGTAAGGGGCCAACCTTTATTTTGAAATTGAAACCCACAAAGGGAATTTCCTGCTCCTTTCCCACCCCAAAGCGAGTGTTGGGAAAGTATCCTTTGATGCTAAAAATCAATATAATTTTTACATAGTTCACTAAAAAAGTATTTTTCTCCCATGAAAATATCCAACATAAAATATAAGAGTTTTGAATCCTCTATTAATTATATTTGCATAGGCATATATATCCCTTATGATGCTAACACTATTAACCTGTGATCTTTACATGGATGAGTTGCAGGATACTAACATGGCTTCCACGATGCGTAGAAAGAAAAATGATACCATCATTGAGGTGAGATAAAACCATGTGGAGGAGCTAAAGATGGATATTGGCAACCTAGGATCAACATATGCTCATATAACAAAAATCATGGTGACTAGCACAATATTCATATGGGGGGATCCATACCAAATGTTTTGACATGAGATATGCCTAAAAATGTCATCCTCCATGGAGAATTTAATTTGAATAATGGAGTTTACCAATATTTAAAGCATTATTAGTTGTATAAAATGGTTGTGCATTGTACTACATTTCATTGTGGAAAAAACCGTATCCTAGATTATTATGCAAGTTAATGTTGATAGTAGGATTATCTAAGACAAAAATAGGAAATCCATTATGTTGTTAAAGACTTATTCTCTAGGTATATACTATAAATTCTCCATTTTAGAGATTAGACTCATTGGTGATTGATTTTCCACTAGATTGTAGAGAGGTAATGAAGAGTTGGTGGGTATCTAGAAAGCTATTAAGAGCAAGAAAAGTAGTATATTTCCCAATGAACCTTCTAGTTACTACTTATAGGATTGTAGCATCTCTCATGATCAAGCTATATGGAGTAAAATATTCTAGGAATTTTCAAGGAATTAGGGGTGACACTGACATACACAATCACCAACATAGGTATTATGATCAACTAGGGATCCATTCTCTTTATTTCCTTAAAACAAGCCAACCACAAAACATCTAGAACACACTCAACCTTATACATGGCCTATTACTTGTTTTAAACTATCTATGTGATCTGTTAGTGTCAGCCTTTGCATCTTGTCACCAATGATCAGAAGGGCTCTTATCATGTCTAGTTAGGGTCCCACAATCAAATTTTTGTCATTCCATTAGGTCATGATGCAAAAATTTGGTCACTAGATGTAGTCTTAGGTTTGTCTCCAATCCTTTTAAAGAATTTTTATTCCTTGCTAGCCCATATCAACTTTGTGCTGAGTGTACTTCAGTCATGAGTTCTCTTCATCATCATATTCAATTTTATCATGATTTCATTAAGCCAAGGTTTCCATCAGGTTTTATGGTTCCCAAATCATCATTTCAGAAGCTTTCATCATCAAATTTAGGTTGAATTAAATCAAATCCAAGTAAGTGGCCTTGTGTTTACCATCTTTGTCTCTCAGTTTTTCTTGGAAAACTCATTTCCCTCTTCTAGGGTTTTGAGGGCATTTTTATTGGTTTCATGACCTCCATGGTAAAAATATACCTTCCAATATCCTTAATATACCTTCCTAAACACTTCCAATCACTCCTATCCCTCAAAAACACCATTTTCCCATGAACCCTAGCCTATTGCTACAATTTTACACTTTTCTAGGCTAGGCCTGTGTTTTTCCCTTTTGGACCCCTTCCCCTCACTCAATCCTTGAAATGCCACTTTCCCCTACTTCCTAACATCCATCCCTACCTCCTAAAATTTTCCTAAGAATTTAGAAGCCCCCTATCCCCTTTATTTCCCTTCATTCTTATAAATTTCCTAAATCCCTAGTTTTGCCTACACTAAACCCTAATTTTCTCTCCCAGTGAGCTAGGGTTTGCTATGGAATCAGAGACATCTGAGTAGAGGAGGCATAAGGGAGGTCATATTAGCAAGTATGAGGCCATTTCAGCTCATAAATATCATTTATCCATCATTTTTAAGAAGTCATTTCAAGGGACAAATCATTTGCCACACATAGGGCCATTTTTTTTTCAAAGGATGGTTATGAGAAAATGGAGATGAATTTCACAAAAGTGAAAGAGGTTTTTGTCAATTTTATACCCAGGGAAAAAAACCTCCTTAAATTGTTACACTGGTATCATATAGTGGGAGATATGCAACTTTCTTGGAGACCTATGTCAGAAAATCCAAAATTTTCAAGTTAATTTCCTGTTTTAGTCATGATCTGGTGGCACCAATTCCAAGAAAATGAAAATGAATGTCCAGAGCCTTAGAGAGTATTATCACTAAAAAAATTTAACAATTTTGGATAGCCCACATTATTTTTAATGTTTTTAGAAGTCTAAAACATAGAGTGGAGTCTTGTTCCCATTATCAAATAAGGTCAACAATCTTGTTTAACCTATCATTGATCCCACATTGATTCAAAGGTGTCATGCGTTAAGGTTGTTTCAAAATTGACATGCACTACGAAATCACCTATGTTACACAGTAATTTTTCACTGTCCCTCATCTCAGTCCCTCTACTATTTCATGTATCAAATAAACATGTTCATGTCTTCCCATTGATGTAAGAAGAGTAAGCAAATGCTCTCTGATGCTGCAAGTTGACTCGCATTCCCTAATTTCTGCCTCATCGTGAGTAAACCTTTCTGCCTCATCGTGAGTAAACCCTTAATATACATGAAAGTCCCCTATCCTAAACAGTCTCATTGCGACACAGTCGCAGGTGTATCCCTGTTTCCCACGTCGATCGGATTTCAAGGCCCGGTGTAAGGTTATTAGCTATTTGTCGCAATGATTAGTCTACATGCATTGCCTCCTTGTGATGTCGTTGTGAAGGCTTAGTCCACGGCTAGCGACGATCCAGATTGGGTGAATTTGTTCCAACAATCGACCTTATGAATGTCTCTAGACCTAGTTTTTAGGTTAGTTTGGGTCATCCTTTCTCCTCTGGGATGGTGGTTCCATCTTTTGTGCAACCTTCCTTGAGGATAATCTCCCTCTCCCTCATTTCATGGAGACTCCTTCTCCTATAAAATCACTCACCATTGCTATGATCTGCTAGTTCTTTTGGTTGGACAGTGCTGCTAGTGCTTTTGAGTTTGGTAGATAGCTTTGGTGTGAGTGTGACAAGTGTGGGATTGCTAATAGTTTGTAAGAGGTTTTGGAGTGCCCTTAACTTTGTATTAAATCTTGTGAGTGAGAGAGAGATATTTTTTATTTGGGAGACCCATTCTTGAGAGTGAATGCTTAAAGAGACATACTGGCTAGACCCTCTAAGAAGGCTTGCGACGTCAAGACTTGGTTGTAAGATTTGCTCTTGATTCATTACTAATACAATCAATGATGATTTCCTATGTCTTGTATGCAATTTACTTGATAGCTCATGACTTCTTGACTTTATGAGTAAATAGATCATTGTTGTTTCTAGGTTACATGCTCTGTTGTTTTCTTGTGGTGTTTCAAGTTGATTGCTCATTGAGGATAAGGAAACAGAAGCTGGAGAACCGCAACGAAATGTCATAAACCACCAATTTGAGGTAGGCCTCCAACGATGACTATTTAAGGGAATCAATTGTTGTTTTGTCTTGTTGTGACTAGACCCACTTTAGGGCTACAGGGGTTGCCTCTGTCCGCAGAGGGAACAATTTCCTACTTCACAAGTTGGTGACTCTGCTGGGGAGTCCTTTATATGTTTCTCTCTTGTTTGCTTTGGTTTGGTTTTGATTTAGTGTCTCTTGAATTCTGGGGTTGAACCATCAGTCTTTCGGGTTACCTGGGTCAATCTGGAAAATCCCTTTACTGTCTAGAAGAATAGTCTGGTCTTTGTTTGGGAGTTTTTATTCGTTTTCCATTATTTTTAAGTTCAAGGCTGGAAAAAGCTTAATAGTCATGTTGACGTCGCCCTGTCTCTGTTTTATAATCCTATGTGTTGTTGAATCCTGTCGTACAGTCACAACGATTCCAAAAACCAGCCTATCATGGAAGAGATGTGTACTCTCACAACGACGTCACTCTGTTGTTATGGCTATTGGCTGATCATCACTAGTTGCTCATTTTACGCCTGCGATGATTCTTGTAGAGTTGTTTTTTCAACTTTACCTCGTGAATCTACCAGTCTCGTTTATCCCTTGCTGTCTTCCTCTTACCCATCAGTTTATTTTAATTGCTTTTGGTTAGAGGTACTGTCTCTTTGGTTCCATTGAGTGAATCTTGTGTTTTTGGCCTTGTGACCTACCTCTTTCAAGTTTTTGAATTATCTAGCATGGATGCTTGTCTATCCAAGGCTCATCCGCAACTGTCTTGTTGATTTGCTTGAGGTTGTTTCATTGCTTGTTTCTTGCTGGTTGATGCTTAGTGTCAATTATTGAACCAATTTTTGATATTGATTCGATTTTTTCACTACCAAACATAGATTACAATTGTTTGGATCAATTAGTTCACGCTTGCTTGTTTGTCTCTTTAAATTCAAAACTATCAAAATCAAAAGATTGCATTCATTTAGTATACGAAAGTGAAAGTACATTTGCATTATAATTTGTCATGTTTGAGAAATTGGAAAGAAAACTTTGAAATCTATCATTAGTAGTATCAATGCACTGTAGGATTGGTGTGTTAATGCATTGTGTTTCTTAGCACTTGCATTCATTTGCATTTACTTGCCTTGGTTTGTCTTGGTTTGGGAATGAACTCTCTGCCATTCTGTAAGTAGGTGTTCATCGAAATGAAATATGCTTTACTAATTCTAGTTGCATCGTAGGGTTTTTGATATACATACAGTAGGGCTTGGAAATTGAAACCTAATTCAAGATCAACTCTAAAATGAACTTAATAATGCATTGGAACTTAGCGCATATTATTTAGATTTCTATGCTAGAGACGTGCTCCGGCGTCGTTAAACCTAGTCACTATTGCTTTCACTTAAGGTTGGGTGATTCCTCCTTCTGTGACTCAATAGCCACTAGTACGGACTTGCACTCCCAGTACTGTCAAGTATATGTTGGGAGACCCCACTAGGTTATCATCATATATCCTTAGGAAGTTGTGTCTTTCGCCTTGCAATCTGTAATGCACCAAACACAACATTCAGGAAGATTGATTGTCATACAGAAAGTCCTTGGTTTTCATTTCATCACCAAGGTGTATAAGCACTTTTACAGGTTGTTTGGTAAACATTTTGCCTAGTTCTCTAGAGTAGTCACTTTTGTTCCTTTTCGACTCCTTAAAAGAAAAGGTCCATTTGAGCACTTCTCCTTTCAGGCTCATTAAACCTCGAAAGAGATAGAGTCATGTTTTCATCCTTTTCTCAACTCTTGAAACATGAAAAGTTCTAGTTTTGTTCCCGTGTCATAAAATTTATTTCCCATGAAATATTCTTGGTAACAATTCAAGTTCTTGATTACATTGAAAGTGTTTTTCAGGCTCGTTCCCGAGGGCAATCTTCTCCGAGTCTACCGGCCAAGGTCTTCCCCCATATGGAACTCCTAGTCCGTTTCCTCCACTTTGAAATGTTGGTGCTCCATATATGGAAACATTATCTTTGCTTGGGTTAACCATCGGTTTTCCCGTGTGGTTGTTTTCAACCTCGGTGGTCCTGAGTGTCATGACCCCTGTTTCACCATCTCCTTAGTTTGAATCAAGACATGATAATTCCAAGGTTGAGCTTGTGCCTTCTTCCCTTGTTTCTTTGTCTTCATCTCCTACTTCGCCTGGTGAAAGTTCCACATCTAGTAACCAAGAGACTAAGAAGAAGAAGAAGAAATCTGATAAGTGTGAGGCCACCTATGCAACTATTTCCCCGAGTACATCTCAGGTCGGAACACCTTCTGCTCCTTCGCAGAAGGTTAAGTTTCCTTGTAAATGGTGCAAGGGTGATTCTTCATGATTGTCTTGGCCTTCATAGGATCTTAGAAGTATGGTCTCATGATCTGGCTCATCCCTCATCATCTTTTGAAGCTCATGGTGATGCTACCCTATCAATTGGGAGCGGTAGGAAGGAAGGGAAGATTCGATTCCCCTGTAGACTATGTGAAGGCAACTATCCCTTTCGCCTTTCTCCACTCATGGATAAAGCTTCTGTCGTTTTGGGAAGTCTTATAGCTTCTTCACCTCAACTTCTTTTTGGTTATCAGAGGCTCCCTTCAGATGCTCTCCTTGTTGACAAAGAGATTGAATTAGATTCTTCTCTTGTCCACCCTTCTCTTCCCAAACTTGGTTATGCTCAGTCTGTTCCTGACCAACCATTGGTCAGAAAGAGTGTCGAATTGGATTCACCACCTGTTGATCACTTTGTTTGGAAGAGCATCATGATTATATTGCTTATGTTCTTCTCGTCTCATCAGATTCTCCTTAGTCTGAGAACAACCCTCCTATCTCAGCTGACTCAGAGGGTCCATCTTTGATTCCTATTGAGCATGGGGGCAATCATATGATACCCCCACCAAGTAGTTTAGTCGTTTCCTTCGACTGGAGTCATTTGACTGCATTTCGCCTTACATCCTACGTTCCTTCCAAGATTACAATGCATGCCTATGATAAGGCAGTACCTAGCACTGTCTTGGATAGGTGTGTCAGTTAGCCTCATGCCTTTCACTACTTGGCAAGCTTTGGGCTCCACATAGCTTGTGCTGGTCACGTAGAATCCGTTGGCATTTGATGGAGGAACTGTTAGGTCCCTATAATACTAGTGATTACACCATTACTATTGTAGTTGTATCCCTTATTAATATTGTTGTGCCCCTGTTGTCCCCATATTGTTATTACTGTGCCCCATAGAATCCCTCTATTGTTATTTTTGTGGCTTTATATTATTATTGTTAGGTCGGCTATGTTATATTGTGACTCCTTAGACTCCTATATATAGAAAGGAGGTTTTGTCATTTGAATCATCCAAGAATTATTCATTTGTGTAATGTAAAGGAGGGTGCCCCCTCTAAGAGGCTGATTTCTAAGGCGTTCAACTATATTTTCTTTCTTTTTGTGATCTGGTTCCATAACATTTGGTATTAGAGCTTTGGATTCTAGGGTTTTGCTGCTTCAAATAGGACATCGTGGCATTTTCACTATAACTTTTTTCTGCAACGTTTTAGAAGCTAAAAAAAAATCCATTTGAGAAGAAAAAGCATTGAATGTTGAGTCCGAATTTTAGAGCATTTTGCACTATATTTGCGGAGATATGATCTAAGGATGTTGATCTTTTTGCAGACTCCTGAATTACATTCCAAACAGGTGACCTTGGGATAATCGTTATAACTTTCTCTCTAAGCATCAGATTGAAATTTTATAAGAAGGAACAAAAATATGACAGATTGTAGTTTCTTGTATATAGTTTTTAAAGCCAGAGGTCAAAACAGTGACTCGTGGCATGTCGTACAAGTTCTCTCTACTGAACTAGTCTGTAATCAGGTCACTGTGGGAGATTTGGCATAACTCTTCCCTGGGGAATCCAATTTGAATTAGACTGGTGGCATTGGAAAGAGGATGTAGAGAGCTACTATAAGTCATGATTTCAAAACTAGATGATCTGAAATTACAGAGATACATCAGATTCAATATCAAGCTCCTACAAGGTGAAAAAAGGTGTGTAGTTCTTTTCAAATTTTTTAATAAGCTTAGTTTGAAAAATTAGTTTGAAGGAGTTCAAAGGGCATAGTAAAGCATTATTATCGGTAATTAATGCCCCGAGTAAAGGAAATGAAAACACCTAGTAAGGAACTTGAAAGCTCTAGCATGACTCATTAAGAAGAGGAAGAAATACATCAAATCAGAATGAAGACTGAATACATTTTGAAAATGACATTAGATCTCATGAGGGTCATTATGAATTTTTGGTCATGCCTTTTGGCCTTACCAAAGCACCTTCTACATTTCAAGGTTTGATGAATTCCATTTTCGAACCCTTCCTAAGAAAATTTGTGTTAGTATTTTTTGATGATATGCTAATCTACAACAAGTATTGCAAGGATCATGTTGAACATCTTGACAGGGTGCTACAACTATTGGAGGAGAAACAATTATATGCAAAAAGATCCAAATGTTTCTTTGGAGTACAAGAGGTGGAATATTTGGGTAATATTGTATCTCATGAAGGAGTTAAGGTAGACCCTAGCAAAATTAAAGCCATTAAGGAATGGAAAACCCCTACATCCATAAAGCATCTGCAAGGATTTCTCGTTGACAGGTTATTATCACAAGTTTGTTAAGGATTATGGGAGAATAGCAGCACCTCTAACAACATTATTGAAGAAATATGCATTTTCATGGACTCCAGAAGCAACAAAGGCCTTCGAACATCTTAAAGAGGCATTGTGCGAAGCACCGGTCTTAGCTACATCGGACTTCACAAAAACCTTTATTGTGGAATGTGATGCTTTAGGAAATGGAATTGGTGCTGTTTTAATGCAACATGAAAGACCCATTGCATTTCAAAGTCGTCCAATCAAGGGAAAGTTTTTACACAAAGCTATTTATGAGAAGGAAATGTTGGCAATACTACATGC
>APFE030245651.1:238861-255186 GCA_000404065.3 Pinus taeda
CATCACATTGAACATCAACAACAAGTCCTCCAACTCTTAAAGGATAACCTCATGTTGGCACATAATAGAATGAAGCAACAGGCAGATCAGCATCGCAGTGAAAGAAGTTTTGATGTAGGTGTTTGGGTATTCCTACGGCTACAACCATATAAACAAATGTCCCTCAAGAAAACTAAGAATGATAATAAATTATCACCAAAGTATTATGGTCCATACAAGGTGTTGCAAAAGATTGGTACCATGGCATACAAATTGGAGCTTCCTGCAGTTTCTCGAGTGCACCTAGTTTTCCATGTTTCATGTTTAAAGAAGGTTATAGGCGACAAGCTCCCAGTTCAAACAATATTGCCAGAACTTAACGAGGAAGGAAAAATTATATTGGAACCAGAAGAAGTCACAGAAACAAGAACTTGATAGCTACGAAATCGATCAATTTCAGAGTATCTCATCAAGTGGAAGAACTTATCTGCTCAAGATTCCACATGGGAGGATGAGAATTTTATACAAAGGCATCCAGAACTACTCAAGCGTTGAGGACAACACTTTTTTGAAGGAGAGGGGCATGTTAGGTCCCTATAATACTAGTGATTACCCCATTACTATTGTAGTTGTATCCCTTATTAATATTGTTTTGCCCCTATCGTCCCCATATTGTTATTATTGTGCCCATAGAATCCCTCTATTGTTATTTTTGTGGCTTTATATTATTATTGTTAGGTCAGCTAGGTTATATTGTGACTCCTTTGACTCCTATATATAGAAAGGAGGTTTTGTCATTTGAATCATCCAAGAATTGTTGATTTATGTAATGTAAAGGAGGTTGTCCCCTCGAAGAGCCTAAATTCTAAGGCATTCAACTATCTTTTCTTTCTTTTTGTGAGCTGGTTTCATAACAAGAACCAGTCAACCTTTAGGGATCCTTCTGAAGTTACCTGTTACTTTGGGAGGAAAAACCATCTATATCAACGTGATGGTTGTCCAAGGTTCTTTAGATTTCAGTATTCTCCCTAGCCGTGACAATATTTATGCCATGGGGGCTCTTGTTCCTTCACTTTTCTGCGTGGTTTGTTTTCTGCACAATAGAAGAATGGTGACTATTGATCAATTTTCGTTGTTTAGTCACCCAGTGCCTCCTGTACCACCATCATTCCCTATCGGTTCTTGCTCGCACACAGTGCCTTCCTCACCACAGGTCAATTATGTGGCTACCAATTCCATCTCCGCATCTATTGATGATCATGCATATGGTCTCGTACATCATGTACTGGCGGCATTGGAACCTGATCTATCATTGGTGTGTAATGACGTGTTCCTCCCAGAGTGTAGTTCTTCCATCAAGTGAAGACCTCTTGGGAGTCATTTTTTGTATGACCCACGAATCAAAGGGTCTCAAGGATAGTTTTGATCTTGTGTCAACCTCGTTAAAAAATTAATCAAGGCCGAGGATAGTTCATTCCTGTGTCAACCTCGTTAAAAATGAAACAAGGAGTGACGAGCATAGTTCCCAATCTTCTGTCAAGCTCATTAAAAAATGAAATGGGTTATGAGGATAGCTCTTTTAATATGTCAACCTCATTAAAAAATGAAACAAATCCCTTTCCAAATCGAGTCTTTGATTAAGATCTTGTAAAATCCAAGTCAAGTCCTTGAAGATCTCGAAAGTGAACCTTCATTCCATCCACCTCGTTGAATGCAATGAAGCTTTGGGGGCATGTACCTCAATTTTCTCCATTATGCTAGGGGCATGCGAACTTATAACAAGCATATTTTTTAGTTTCAAGCTTGTGTAAACATGAAATCGAATCCAAGCAGAGTTCTCCATGGTTCAAGCTTGTGTAAACATGAACCCATACCCGATTTTCATCTCATGATTGACGTTTTTATCTGCTAAATTCTTCTAGATGAGCCTTGGTTGTTTCATTCCATCGCCACCATCTCTTTGGCCAATAATATGCTTTCACTTGGTTGTTTTTCCCTTCCTAAGGAACCGCAGAGATGAGTGGTTTTATTAGCCAGTCTCTTGACCATTACATGTTTTGAGCAGTTCCACCATTGTCAGAACTAGTTGCTACCCTTTATACTGCTCGTTCCTCTAGGACTAGTCACCTTTAAGCTCTTTTCCGACTCGCAAAATATGAAAAGATTACTGAGTTTTTCCTTTTTAACTCGTTAAACAGAATAAACGACGATCCACTTTCATCTCTTTTCTGATTGTATAATCATGAAAAGATTTCGAGGCTTTTGTCGTTTCCAGTTCGAAACTGGTTATGAAACGACGTGTCTTCGAACATTTTTTTACTTTTTCAGATCAAGGCCACTAATTATGAAAAGTACTCCTTGATCGTCATGGTCAAGTGGTTCTCTCGAGTATTATTTTATACTTTTTTGGCTTGAGGGACACAAATTTATGAAAAAGGACTCCCCTGGAGTTTTCTTTTCCGTGTCTTTTTCAAACTTTCTAAACATGAAAAATACTCCGAGTTTTACTTATGTGGAACGCTTTAAACCCTGACAACATTAGACTCGTCACCATGATGAGACTCGAGCTTTTCCTCCCTAGGGCTTGTTAAACTATTACTACGTTGGATTCGTTCGAAAGTTGAACTTATATTACAAGAATATGATATCCCCTTCAAGCTTGTTTCAAAAAATAATTGGGGTACTCGCCAACAATGGTGGGGGGAAATTTGGAAGTCATCATTGGTTATCTACGTCAGCTAGTCACTCTTGAACATCAACACTTTTGCTTCTCGTCGGGTTGGGATATCCTCGCATTGTCATTGGCCTTCTACGGTTTTGGGTTGCCATTTTGCCTCATTCCATCTGATCCATGTTGTCTCCATCAGACCTTTGATCCCTTGGTACCAATATGTTGCCACCCTTCGGAGTCATGTCGCCGATATGTTCAAGAGTATAATCCTTCTACAATTTGCATCCTTACCTTCCTCCTCTTATACTCTGTTTCACCATCTACTACTTGTTCCTTATCTCGTGTCGTTGATGGGGGAAACATTATGGCCCTCTTGCAACGGATCATCTCCTGTTGACACCAGCTCATTATCTAGGAGATTGGTCTAGAGATCCCCTTCGGTACCTTGGAACTTTCATGCCTCAATGGCAAGTTCTTCATGCCTGATGATAGACTTTCATCATTGTTCTTCAATTGGGGGATTCCATGAGTGTTCTACTTCAACTCATTTTTCACACTTAGTGGTTGTACTGAACAGTAGCTTGAGAGCATTTGGCATTATTGGTGGTTTCTCTCGTGCTTGTTAACAGTTTTCATAATTGACTGATAATCAAGCAATTTTCTATCATGCTCGACCTTAGCACACCTATTCGCATGTTGGAATTTGTACGATGATCGGTTGGGTTTCAAGACCTCGAACTAAGATTACATATGTTCAGGCCACGTGTATTGGTTCGTGACTACATATATGACTCTTTGATGGATGGCTGCAACCATACCTAATTCTTCATGGATGGCTGTGACCATACCTTTATCATTATCATGGTCTTGTCAACTGGGTGGCTGCATCCATACCACAGGACAAGTTTCATATGTCTTTTGGATGGCTGTGCCCATGCCTAGACTACATGTATTTCACTATCAGAGATATCAGTTGTACTTGCGCCTGCAGGTTCTTCAAGGTGGTATTCCAATTCAGACAATTTCGTAAAGCATGTCACCCTTCCCACTCTCTCGGGCTTCATGCTTTAGGGGCATCTGTTACACAGTAATTTGTCACTGTCCTCATCTCAATCCCTCTACGGTGTCATGTATCAAATAAACATGTTCATGTCTTCCCACTGATGTAATAAGATTAAGAAAATGCTCTCTGATGTTGCAAGTTGGTCCTCATTCCCTAAATTTCTGCCTCGTCATGAGTAAACCCTTAATATACGCGACGGTCCCCTGTCCTAAATAGTCTCTTCGCGACATAGTCGCAAGTGTACACCTGTTTCCCATGACGGTCGGATTTCAAGGCCCAACGTGAGGCTATTAGTTATTTATCGTGAAGATTGTTCTGCATGCATTTCCTCCTTGCGATGCCGTCGCAAAGACTTAGTTCATGGTTAGCGATGATCCAGCTTGGGCGAATTTGTTCCAACAATAGGCTTTAGGATGTCTATAGACCTGATTATTGGGTCAGTTTGGGTCGCCCTTTCTCCTTTAGGATGGTGGTTCCATATTTTGTGCAACCTTCCTTGAGGATAAGCTCCCTCTCCCTCATTTCATGGAGACTCCCTCTCCTATAAAATCACTCACCATTTCTATGATCTGCTAGTTCTTTTGGTTGGACAGTGCTGCTAGTGCTTTTGAGTTTGGTAGATAGCTTTGGTGTGAGTGTGACAAGTGTAGGATTGCCAATAGTTTGTACGAGGTTGTGGAGTGCCCTTAAATTTCTATTAAAGCTTGTGAGTGAGAGAGAGAGATATTGTTTATTTGGGAGACCCATTCTTGAGAGTGAATGCTTGAAGAGACATACTAGCTGGACCCTCCGAGAAGGCTTGTGACGTCAAGACTTGGTTGTAAGCTTTGCTCTTGATTCATTACTAATACAATCAATGATGATTTCCTATGTCTTGTATGCAATTTACTTGATATCTCATGACTTCTTGACTTTATGACTAAATAGATCATTGTTGTTTCTCGGTTACGTGCTCTGTTGTTTTCTTGTGGTGTTTCAAGTTGATTGCTCATTGAGGATAAGGAAATGAAAGCTGGAGAAGCGCAACGTAACGTCATCAACCACCGGTTTGAGGCAGGCCTCCAATGATGACTATTTAAGGGAGTCAATTGTTGTTTTGTCTTGTTATGACTAGACCCACTCTAGGGCTAGAGGGGTTGCCTCTGTCCACAGAGGGAACAATTTCTTACTTCACAAGTTGGTGACTCTGCTAGGGAGTCCTTTGTATGTTTCTCTCTTGTTTTCTTTTGTTTGGTTTTGATTTAGTGTCTCTTGAATTTTGGGGTTGAACCATCAGTCTTTTGGGTTACCTGGGTCAATCTGGAAAATCCCTTTACTATCTGGAAGAATAGTCTGGTCTTTGTTTGGGAGTTTTTATTCATTTTCCATTATTTTTAAGTTCGTCACTGGAAAAAGCTTAATAGTTGCGCTGACATCACCTTGTCTCTGTTCTATAATCCTCTGCATTGCTGAATCCAATCGTATAGTCACAATGATTCCAAAAACCGGACTGTCACGGAATAGACGTATACTCTCGCGATGATGTCGCTCTATTGCTACGACTATTGGCTGATCATCACTAGTTGCTCGTTTTACGACCGTGATGATTCCTGTAGAGTTTTTTTTTCAACTTTACCTCCTGAATCTACCAGTCTCGTTTATCCCCTAATGTCTTACTCTTGCCCATCAGTTTTTTTTATTGCTTTTTGTTAGAGGTACTGTCTCTTTGGTTCCATTGAGGGAATGTTGTGTTTTTGGCCGCTTGACATAGCTCTTCCAAGTTTTTGAATTATCTGACATGGATGCTTTTTTGTCCAAGATTCATCCGCAACCATCTTGTTGATTTTCTTGAGGCTGTTTCATTACTTGTTTCTTGATGGTTGATGCTCAGTGTCAATTATTGAACCAATTTTTGATATTGATTCGATTTTTTCACTACCAAACATAGATTACAATTGTTTGGATCAATCATTTCACGCTTTCTTGTTTGTCTCTTTAAATTAAAAACTATCAAAATCAAAATATTGCATTCATTTAGTATGCGAAAGTGAAAGTACATTTGCATTTCAAATTTTCATGTTTGAGAAATTGGAAAGCAAACTTTGAAATCTGTCATTAGTAGTATCAATGCACTATAGGATTGGTGTGTTAATGCATTGTGTTTCTTAGCACTTCCATTCATTTGTGTTTGCTTGCCTTGGTTTGTCTTGGTTTGGGAATGAACTCTCTGCCATTCTGTAAGTAGGTGTTCATCGAAATGAAAGATGCCTTACTCATTCTAGTTTCATCCCAGGGTTTTTGATATACATATAGTAGGGAAATCTAATTCAAGATCAACTCTAAAATTAACTAAATGAACTTAATAAAGCATTGGAACTTAACACACATTATTTATAGGTCTACACTAGAGACATGCTCCTGCGTCGTTAAACCTAGTCACTATTGCTTTCACTTAAGGTTGGGTGATTCCTCCTTCTGTGACTCAATAGCCACTAGTACAGACTTGCACTCCCAATACTATTGAGTATATGTTGGGAGACCCCACTTGGTTGTCATCATATATCCTTAGGAAGCTGTGTCTTTTGCCTTGCAATCTGTAACGCAGCGAACACAACATTCGGGAAGATTGATTGTCATACGGAAAGTCCTTGGTTTTCATTTGATCATCAAGGTGTATATGCAGTTTTACAGGTTGTTTGGTAAACCTTTTGCCTAGTTCTCTAGAGTAGTCACTTTCATTCCTTTTCGACTCCTTAAAATAAAAGGTCCATTTAAGCACTTGTCCTTTCAGGCTCATTAAACTTCGAAAGAGATAGAGTCATCTTTTTGTCCTTTTCTCAACCCTTGAAACATGAAAAGTTCTAGTTTTTTTCCTGTGTTATAAAATTTATTGCCCATGAAATATTCCTGGTAACAATTCAAGTTCTTGATTACACTGAAAGTGTTTTTCAGGCTCGTTCCCAAGGGAAACCTTCCCCGAGTCTACCGTCCGAGGTCTTCCCCCATATAGAACTCCTCATCCGTTTCCTCCACTTTGAAATGTTGGTGCTCCATATATGGAAACATTTTCTTTGCCTAGGTTAACCATCGGTTTGCCTGTGTGGTTGTTTTCAACCTCGGTGGTCCCGAGTGTCATGACCCCTGTTCCGCCATCTCCTTCGTTTGAATCAAGACGTGATGATTCCAAGGTTGAGCCTGTGCCTTCTTCCCTTGTTTCTTCGTCTTCATCTCCTACTTCGCCTGGTGAAAGTTCCACATCTAGTAACCAAGAGACTAAGAAGAAGAAGAAGAAGTCCAACAAGTGTGAGGCCACCCGTGCAACTATTTCCCTGAGTACATCTCAGGTCATAACACCTTTTCCTCCTTCGCAGAAGGTTAAGTTTCCTTGTAAATTGTGTAAGGGTGACCATCTTATTCGTGATTGTCTTGGCATTCATAGGATCCTAGAAGTATAGTCTCATGATCTGGCTTATCCCTCATCATCTTCTGAAGCTCATGATGATGCTACCCTATCAACTAGGAGCGGTAGGAAGGAAGGGAAGATTCGATTCCCCTGTAGACTATGTGAAGGCAACCATCCCCTTCACCTTTTTCCGCTCATGGATAAAGCTTCTGCCGTTTTGGGAAGTCTTACAGCTTCTTCACCTCAACTTCCTATTGGTTATCAGAGGCTCTCTTCAGACCCTCTCCCTGTTGACAAAGAGATTGAATTAGATTCTTCTCTTGTCCACCCTTCTCTTCCCAAACTTGGCTATGCTCAGCCTGTTCCTGACCAACCATTGGTCAGAAACAGTGTCGACTTGGATTCACCACCTGTTGATCACTTTGTTCTGGAAGAGATTCATGATTATACTGCTTATGTTCTTCTCGTCTCGTCAGATTATCCTTAGTTTGAGAACGACCCTCCTATCTCAGCTGATTCAGAGGGTCCATCTTCGATTCCTATTGAGCATGGGGGCAATCATATGATACCCCCATCAAGTAGTTTAGTCATTTCCTTCGACTGGAGTCATTTGACTGCATCCCGCCTTCCATCCTACATGCCTTTCTAGATTACAATACATGCCTATGATAAGGCAGTACCTAGCACTGCCTTGGATGAAGGTGTGTGAGTTAGCCTCATGCCTTGCACTACTTGGCAAGCTTTGGGCTCCCTATAGCTTGTGTTGGTCACGTAGAATCTGATGGCATTTGACGGAGGAACTGTTAGGTCCCTATAATACTAGTGATTACCCCATTATAATTGTAGTTGTATCCATTATTAATATTGTTGTGCCCCTATTGTCCCCATATTGTTATTACTGTGCCCCATAGAATCCCTCTATTGTTATTTTTGTGGCTCTATATTATTATTGTTAGGTCGGCTAGGTTATATTGTGACTCCTTAGACTCCTATATATAGAAAGGAGGTTTTGTCATTTGCATCATCCAAGAATTTCTCATATGTGTAATGTAAAGGAGGTGCCCCCTCGAAGAGGTTGAATTCTAAGGTGTTCAAATATCTTTTCTTTCTTTTTGTGAGCTGGTTCCATAACATTTGGTATTAGAGCTTTGGATTCTAGGGTTTTGCTGCTCCAAATAGGTCATTGTGGCATTTTCACTATAAAGTTTTTCTGAAACGTTTTAGAAGCTAAAAAAAAAAATCATTTGAGAATAAATCGCACTGAATGTTGAGTCCAAATTTTAGAACTTGTTGCACTATATTTGCGGAGATATGATCTGAGGAAGTTCGTCTTTTTGCAGACTCCTGAATTACATTACAAACATGTGACCTTGGGAAAATCGTCATAACTTTCTCTCTAAGCATCTGATTGAAGTTTTGTAAGAAGGTACAAAAAGATGATAGATTGTAGTTTCTTGTATATAGTTTTCAAAGCCAAAGGTCGAAACAGTGACTCGTGGCACATCGTACAAGTTCACTCTACTGAACTAATCTGTAATCAAGTCACTATGGGAGATTTGGCGTAACTCTTCCCTGGAGATTCCAATTTGAATTAGATTGGTGGCATTGGAAAGAGGACGTAGAGAGCTACTGCAAGTCACAATTTCAAAACTAGATGATCCGAAATTACAGAGATACATCAGATTCAATATCAAGCTCCTACAAGGTGAAAAAAGGTGTGTAGTTTTTTTCAAATTCTTTAATAAGCTTAGTTTGAAAAATTAGTTTGAAGGAATTCAAAGGGCATAGTAAAGTAGTATTATTAGTAATTAATGCCCCAAGGAAAGAAAATGAAAGCACCTAGTAAGGAACCTGAAAGCTCTAGCATGACTAATTAAGAAGAGGAAGAAATACAACATGATATATCAAAATTACGAGACCAAGTGCAACAAGTGTCACTTGCACAAAAAGAAACAAAAGCTAAGATGGATGGTTTAAAGAAGGATGTAGAAGCTAAGATGGATGGTTTAAAGAAAGGCGTAGAAGCTAAGATGGATTTTTCAAAGAAAGGTGTAGAAACTAAGATGAATGATGTGGAAGTTAAGATGGACGATTTGAAGACAAGCATGGAAGATTTGAAGACAGATTTGACAAACTTTCTACAAGAAATGCTTACTAATGGTGAAAGGGTAGTAAAAGAAACTCATGATGAGAACAAAAAAAATGTTATTCATGATTTCATAGACTCTAATGTTGGATTGAAGGCCCACCATATTCCAAAAATCGATATGAGGAAGTTTGATGACAAGGATCCCGCAACATGGATATTACAAATGGAGCAATTTTTCGATCTAAATAACGTGAAAAACACACAAAAGTTACGTATTGCAACTTTATATTTGGAACCAAATCAATTTGTATGTTATCAATGGCTTTTCTCTCATAAACAAATTATCACTTGGGCAAATTTTATGGAAGAATTGACAACACATTATGAGGATACAAAAAGAAACACTTTTTTTAGCCAATTGATAAGTCTCAAACAAAAGGGTTCAATAATGGAGCACATTGAGGAGTTCCAAAAATTGAACATAAGGGTAAAAAATATTCCAGAGGAGCATAGGATTGATGTGTTCATAGGGACTTTAAAGGATAATATCCAACATGATGTTCGCCTTTGGGAACCTGATTCATTAGAGAAGGAATTCATGTTAGCAAGAAAAATGGAAAGAAAAATTATGGCAACCAGGAAGCATACCACTCACAACTATAAAAATGGAAGCTTTGTTGCCCCTAGTCTTCCACAACCTATAAGGTTGACACCACAACAATTGGAAGAAAAAAGATAAAAAGGGCTTTGTTACAATTGTGACAGCAAATACACTAAAGGTCATAAGTGTGATGAGAAGAAATTATTTTACATAGATTGTGGAGAGGAAGAAGAAAAGGAGCAAGAAAGGTCAAAAGAAGAGGATATACTCCAGGAAAAAGCCTAGATAAAGAAGAAATGAATCTGACCATATCTTGTAATGCATTGGCTAGAATTACCACTCCTCAAACCATCAAGATAGAAGGACAAATCAAGAAGAAAAAGGTAATAGTGTTGATTGATTCAGGAAGTACCCACAATTTTATTCATTGTAAGGTAGCAAAAGAATTGAATTGCTTCCTATATCCAGCACCAGAGTGTGAAGTGATGGTTGCAAATTGAGGAACAATAAATTGCTATGGAAAGTGCCATAATATCAAGCTATCCATGGGAGAATATGTATTGACTAGCCCAATGCTTTCCATTCCAATGGGATGTGTTGATGTTGTACTAGGAATCCATGGCTACAATAGCTTTTAATTTTCAAGAAATTTTCATGAAATTTTCTGTGGAAGGAAAGTAAGTTGAATTAATGGGTATTGCAGGGAAACTGGGAAAGATAATCAGCTCTAACGGTATGACAAAGCTTCTAAAAAAGGAACAAAGAGATGTAATTGCACAATTATGTTTGCTAGATGTTTCCACATCAGAATCATCTATTTCGCTAGATATCCAAAAAGTCTTGGACAATCATTCAAGGTATTTGAGACTCCCAAAGGTCTCCCACCTATTCGTGATCATGATCATGCTATTCATTTGATTCCAAGAAGTGTTCCTCCAAACATCAGTCTGTACAGATATCCTTATGTCCAAAAGAGTGATATTGAATGTATGGTTGCAAAAATGCTAGAGGCTGGTATAATTCAACCTAGTCAAAGTTCTTTCTCTGATCCAGTAGTATTGGTGTAGAAGAAGGATGGATCATGGCGCATGTGTCTGGATTATAGAGATCTCAACAAGCTCACTATTAAAGATAAGTTTCCCACTCCTATCATTGATGAGTTACTGGATGAATTGCATGGATCAATTTACTTCACCAAGTTGGATCTTCATTTAGGATATCATCAAATCAGAATGAAGACTGAAGACATTCTGAAAACGACATTTAGATCTCATGAGGGTCATTATGAATTTTTCGTCATGCCTTTTGGCCTTAGCATAACACCTTCTACATTTCAAGGTTTGATGAATTCCATTTTCGAACACTTCCTTAGAAAATTTGTGTTAGTATTTTTTGATGATATGCTAATCTACAGCAAGTCTTGCAAGGATCATGTTGAACATGTTGACAGGGTGCTACAACTATTGGAGGAGAAACAATTATATGCAAAAAGATCCAAATGTTTCTTTGGAGTACAAGAGGTGGAATATTTGGGTCATATGGTATCTCATGAAGGAGTTAAGGTAAACCCTAGCAAAATTAAAGCCATTAAGGAATGGAAAATCCCCACATCCATAAAGCATCTGCAAGGATTTCTTGGGTTGACAGGTTATTATCGCAAGTTTTTTAAGAATTATGGGAGAATAGCAGCACCTCTAACAACATTATTGAAGAAATATGCATTTTCATGGACTTCAGAAGCAACAAAGGCCTTCGAACATCTTAAAGAGGCATTGTGCCAAGCACCGGTCTTAGCTACACCGGACTTCACAAAAACCTTTATTGTGGAATGTGATGTTTCAGGAAATGGAATTGGTGTTGTTTTAATGCAAGATGAAAGACCCATTGCTTTTGAAAGTCGTCCAATCAAGGGAAAGTTTTTACGCAAAGCTATTTAAGAAGGAAATGTTGGCAATACTCCATGCACTTAAGAAATGGCGACCCTACCTAATGGGAAGACACTTCAAGGTAAAAACGGATCATGATAGCCTTAAATACTTTTTAGAACAAAGATTATCCTCTGAAAAGCAACAAAAGTAAGTCACAAAGATGTTGGGTTATGACTTTGAAATCATCTAAAAAAAGGGAAGCAAAATGTGGTGACAAATGCACTCTCAAGAAAGGATGAGGATGTGGAAGCATTGTTGTGCGCCATTTCTATTATCGAACCAGATTGGATAAATGAAGCAAGGGAGGAATGGAAGAATGATGAAGAAGTGTGGGCACTTATTCGAAAGTTACAACAAGATTCCAGTACATCTGATACATTTAGCTGGAAAAATGATATGTTATGGTACAAAGATTGCTTATGCCTCTATAAGAATTTGCAACTGAAATAAAAGATTCTTATGGAATTGCACACTTCTTCCTCAGGGGGGAACTCGGGATTTTTAAAAACTTACGGCATGGTTAAGAAGGCATTTTTTTGGGATGGCCTTAAATCGGATATTCAAATGTTTGTGGCGGAATGTTTTGTTTTCCAACAAAATAAAGTTGAGACAATTAAGACCCTCGGTCTATTACAAGCTTTATGCATTCCAAGCCAACGTTGGGAGGAGGTTTCAATGGATTTTATCACAGTTTTACACAAGTCTAAGGGAAAGAGTGTCATCATGGTGGTAGTTGACAAACTTACCAAGTATGCACACTTTTGTGCATTATCACATCCATTTAATGCTATTATAGTTTCTACTGCATTTATGGAAATAATTCAAAAGCTACATGGAAACCCAAAGATTATTGTAAGTGATAAAGATCCCATTTTCACTGGAAATTTTTGGACAGAATTATTTTCTTGTCTTGGTACTCAGTTAGCTCATAGCTCATCTTATCATCCTCAATCTGATGGGAAAACTGAGATAGTAAACAAATGTTTGGAAGGATATCTTCGTTGCTTTGTATCTGATAAACATACACAATGGGTCAAATGGTTTCCTTTGGCTGAATGGTGGTATGACACTTCATTCCATACAACAACAAAAGTGACCCCATTTATGGCACTTTATGGTTATCATCCACCATCCATCACATCATATTTAAGAGAAAATTCTAAGGTTCAAGTAGTCGAACATCATATCGAACATCAACAACAAGTGCTCCAACTCTTAAAGGATAACATCGTGTTGGCACAGAGTAGAATGAAACAACAGGCAAATCAACATCACAGCGAAAGAAGTTTTGATGTAGGTGGTTGGGTATTCCTATGGCTACAACCATATAAACAAATGTCCCTCAAGCAAGCTAAGAAGGATAATAAATTATCACCAAAGAATTATGGTTCGTACAAGGTGTTGCAAAAGATTGGTACTATGGCATACAAATTGGAGCTTCCTGCAACGTCTCGAGCGCACCCAGTTTTCCATGTTTCATGTTTAAGGAAGGTTATAGGCGACAAGCTCCCAGTTCAAACAATATTGCTAGAACTTGACGAGCAAGGAAAAATTATATTGGAACCGGAAGCAGTCACAGAAACAAGAACTCGACAACTATGAAATCAATCAATTTCAGAGTATCTCATCAAGTGGAAGAACTTATCCGCTAAAGATTCCACATGGGAGGAGGATAATTTATGCAGAAGCATCTAGAACTACTCAAGCGTTTAGGACAACACTTTTTTGAAGGAGAGGGGCATGTTAGGTCCCTATAATACTAGTGATTACCCCATTACTATTTTAGTTGTATCCCTTATTAATATTGTTGTGCCACTATTGTCCCCATATTGTTATTATTATGCCCATAGAATCCCTCTATTTTTATTTTTGTGGCTTTATATTATTATTGTTAGGTCGGCTAGGTTATATTATGACTCCTTAGACTCCTATATATAGAAAGGAGGTTTTGTCATTTGAATCATCCAAGAATTGTTGATTTATGTAATGTAAAGGAGGTTGCCCCCTAGAAGAGCCTGAATTCTAAGGCGTTCAACTATATTTTCTTTCTTTTTGTGAGCTGGTTTCATAACAAGAACCAGTCAACCTTTAGGGATCCTTCTGAAGTTACCTGTTACTTTGGGAGGAAAAACTGTCTATATCGACGTGATGGTTGTCCAAGGTGCTTTAGATTTCAGTCTTCTCATTAGCCGTGACTATATTTATGCCATGGGGGCTCTTTTTTCTTCACTTTTCTGTGTGGTTTGTTTTCTTCACAATGGAAGAATGGTGACTATTGATCAATTTTCATTCTTTAGTCACCCAGTTCCTCCTGTACCACCATCATTCCCTATCGGCCCTTGCTCGCACACAGTGCCTTCCTTGCCACATGTCAATTATGTGGCTACCAGTTCCATCTCCGCATATGTTGATTATCATGCATATGGTCTCATACATCATGTACTTGTGGCATTGGAACCCGATCTGTCATTGGTGTGTAATGACGTGTTCCTCCCAGAGTGTAGTTCTTCCATCAAGTGAAGACCTCTTGGGAGTCATTTTTTCGTATGACCCATGAATCAAAGGGTCTCGAGGATAGTTTTGATCTTGTGTCAACCTCGTTAAAAAATTAATCAAGGCTGAGGATAGTTCATTCCTGTGTCAACCTCGTTAAAACTGAAACAAGGAGTGACGAGCGTAGTTCCCAATCTTCTATCAAGCTCATTAAAAAATGAAACGGGTTATGAGGATAGTTATTTCACTATGTCAACCTCATTAAAAAATGAAACAAATCCCTTTCCAAATCAAGTCTTTGATTAATATCTTGTAAAATCCAAGTCGAGTCTTTCAAGATCTCGAAAGTGAACCTTCATTCCATCCACCTCGTTGAATGCAATGAAGCTTTGGGGGCATGTACCTCGATTTGCGTCATTATGCTAGGGGCACGCGAACTTATAACAAGCATGTTTTTTCATTTCAAGCTTGTGTAAACATGAAATCAAATCCAAGCAAAGTTCTCCATGGTTCAATCTTGTGTAAACATGAACCCATACCCAATTTGCATCTCATGATTGACATTTTTATCTACTAAATTCTGCTAGATGAACCTCGGTTGTTTCATTCCATTGCCACGATCTCTTTAGCCAATCATATGCTTTCACTTGGTTGTTTTTCCCTTCCTGAGGAACCGCAGAGATGAGTGGTTTTATTAGCCAACCTCTTGACCATTACATGTTTTGATCAGTTCCACCATTGTCAAAACCAGTTTCTACCCTTTATACCGCTCGTTCCTCTAGGACTAGTCACCTTTAAGCTCTTTTTTGACTTGCAAAATATGAAAATATTACCGAGTTTTTCCTTTTTAACTCATTAAACAGAATAAAAGGTGATCCACTTTTAGCTCTTTTCTGACTGTATAATCATGAAAAGATTGTGAGACTTTTGTCGTTTCCAGTTTGAAACTGGTTATGAAACAACGTGTCTTCGAACATTTTTTTACTTTTTCAGATCAAGGCCACTAATTATGAAAAGTAATCCTTTATCGTCATGGTCAAGCGGTTCTCTCGAGTATTATTTTATACTTTTTTGGCTCGAGGAACATAAATTTATGAAAAAGGACTCCCCTGGAGTTTTCTTTTCCGTTCCTTTTTCAAACTCTCTAAACATGAAAAATACTCTGAGTTTTACTTATGTGGAACTCATTAAACCCTTATGACATTGGACTCGTCACCATGACGAGACTCAAGATTTTCCTCCCTAGGGCTCGTTAAACTATTACTAGGTTGGATTCATCCGAAGGTCAAACTTATATTACAAGCATATGTTATCCCCTTCAAGATTGTTTTAAAAAATAACTGGGGTACTCGCCAACAATGGTGGGGGGAAATTTGGAAGTCATCATTGGTTATCTACGTCAGCTAGTCACTCTTGAACATCAACACTTTTTCTTCTCGTCGGGTTGGGATATCCTCACATCGTCATTGTTGGGTTGTGTTATATTCTTTCCACGACTAACCTCCGTAGTGAACCAGGGGGTTAGAAGGGGGGCGGAGCCCCCCCTTCGTTGCGCAAATTGCGCAGTGGGGGGCGGGTAGCCCCCCTCTACGGGGTCCAAGGCAGCGGCCGAGGAAATTTTTTTTTGGACCCTATATTAGGTTGGGCGAACCTACCTATGATTTTCAGTCCATGGTTGTGGACGGGATGGTTTTCGGTCCATGGTATTGGATGCTTCGGCATGTATAAATATGTATTGTAACATTGAAAGGAATATAATGAAAAATCAAGATGGCAGTCTTGGTTTTGGGATCCAATGGGAAATCTCCGTGTATATGTGTTTTATGTGTTATGCTCTTGCATTTTTATTTTCTTTTATTTAGAATTCGTATGCAAGTAATTTCTATACGGGGCTTTAAAACCTACATTTGGTATCAGAGCTGTTTTGGCTTCAAGGGGACGCCTTTGTTGCTGAGGGGTTTTCGCTCGGGCCTGTGGTAGACCCTGTTCAGTGGGAGATCTGCGAGATCGATTCTGGTGGTGAAAGAAGATGGCGAGCAGCGGAAAGATAGAGATTGAGAAGTTCAATGGTCAGAGTTTTGAGTTGTGGAAACTCAAGATGGCGGATCTGTTGGTGGAT
>APFE030245651.1:259683-290662 GCA_000404065.3 Pinus taeda
CTACCTATGGTTTTCGGTCCATGGTTTTGGACGCGATGGTTTTCAGTACATGGTATTGGATGCTTCGGCATGTATAAATATGTATTGTAACATTGAAAGGAATATAATGAAAAATCAAGTTGGTAGTCCCAGTTTTGGGATCCAATGGGAAATCTCTATGTATTTGTGTTTTATGTGTTATGCTATTACATTTTTATTTTCTTTGATTTAGAATTCACATGCAGGTAATTTCTGTACGAGGTTAAAACCTATAGTCATTGGACTTCTAGGGATTTGGGTTGCCATTTTGCCTCATTCCATTTGATCCATGTTGTCTCCATCAGACCTCTGATCCCTTGGTACCAATATGCTACCACCCTTTGGATTCATGTTGTCAGCATGTTCAAGAGTATAATCCTTCTGTAGTTTGCATCCTTACCTTCCTCCTCTTATACTCTGTTTCACCATCTACTACTTGTTCCTTATCTTGTGTCGTTGATGGGGGAAACATTATGGCCCTCCTACAACAGATCGTCTCCTGTTGACACCAGCTCATTATCTAGGAGATTGGTCTAGAGATCCCCTTCGGTACCTTGGAACTTGCATGCCTCAACGGCAAGTTCTTCGTGCCTAATGATAGACTTTCATCATTGTTCTTCGATTGGGTGATTCCATGAGTGTTCGAATTCAACTCATTTTTCACACTTAGTGGATTGTACTGAACAGTACCTTGAGAGCCATTTGCATTATTGGTGGTTTCTCTCGTGCTTGTTAATAGTTTTCATCATTGACCGATAATCAAGCAATTTTCTATCATGCTCGACCTCAGCACACCTATTCGCATGTTGGAAATTGTATGATGATCGGTTGGGTTTCAAGATCTCGAACTAAGATTACATCTGTTTAGGCTACATGTATTGGTTCATGACTACATATATGACTCTTTGATGGATGGCTACAACCATACCTGACTCTTCATGGATGGCTGTGACCATACCTTTATCATTATCATGGTCTTGTCAACTGGGTGGCTGCGTCCATACCACAGAACAAGTTTCATATGTCTTTTGGATGGTTGTGCCCATGCCTAGACTACATGTATTTCACTATCAGAGATATCAGTTTTACTTGCGCCTGCAGGTTCTTCAAGGTGGTATTCCAATTCAGATAGTTTCGTAAAGCATTTCACCCCTCCCACTCTCTCGAGCTTCATGCTTTAGGGGGCATCTGTTACACAGTAATTTGTCACTGTCCTCATCTCAATCCCTCTATTGTGTCATGTATCAAATAAAAATGTTCATGTCTTCCCACTGATGTAATAAGATTAAGAAAATTCTCTCTGATGCTGCAAGTTGATCCTCATTCCCTAATTTTCTGCCTTGTCATGATTAAACCCTTAATATATGCAACGATCCCCTATCCTAAATAGTCTCTTCACGACACAGTCGCAAGTGTACACTTGTTTCCCGTGATGGTCGGATTTCAAGGCCCAATGTGAGGCTATTAGTTATTTATCATGAATATTGGTCTACATGCATTTCCTCCTTGCGATGTCGTCGCGGAGACTTAGTTCATGGCTAGCGACAATCTAGATTGGGCGAATTTGTTCCAACCGTCAGCCTTTAGGATGTCTATAGACCTGGTTGTTGGGTCAGTTTGGGTCGCCCTTTCTCCTCTAGGATGGTGGTTCTATATTTTGTGCAACCTTCCTTGATGATAAGCTCCCTCTCCTATAAAATCACTCACCATTGCGTATGATCTACTAGTTCTTTTGGTTGGACAGTGCTGCTAGTGCTTTTGAGTTTGGTAGATAGCTTTGGTGTGAGTGTGACAAGTGTGGGATTGCTAATAGTTTGTATGAGGTTGTGGAGTGCCCTTAAATTTCTATTAAAGCTTGTGAGTGAGAGAGAGAGATATTTTTTATTTGGGAGACCCATTCTTGAGAGTGAATGCTTGAAGAGACATACTGGCTGGACCCTCCGAGAAGGCTTGCAACATCAAGACTTTGTTGTAATCTTTACTCTTCATCATTACTAATACAATAAATGATGATTTTCTATGTCTTGTATGCAATTTACTTGATAGCTCATTACTTCTTGAATTTATGAGTAAACAGATCATTGTTATTTCTCGGTTACATGCTTTGTTTTTTTCTTGTGGTGTTTCAGGTTTATTGCTCATTGAGGAGAAGGAAATGGAAGCAGGAGCATTAAACCCTATCGGACTTGTTTACCAATGTCGGACTCGTTAAACCCTGATGACATTAGACTTGTCACCATGACGAGACTCGAGCTTCTCCTCCCTAGGGATCATTAAACTATTACTAGGTTGGATTCATCTGAAGGTCGAACTTATATTACAAGCATATGCTATCCCTTTCAAGCTTATTTCAAAAAATAATTGGGGTACTCGCCAGCAATAATGGGGAAAATTTGGAAGTCATCATTGGTTATCTACGGCAGTTAGTCACTCTTGAACATCGACACTTTTTCTTCTCGTCGGGTTGGGATATCCTCACATCATCATTGACATTTTGGGGTTTTGGGTTTCCATTTTTCCTCATTCCATCCGATCCATGTTGTCTCCATTAGACCTCCGATCCCTTGGTACCAATATGTTGCCACCCTCCAGATTCGTGTTGTCAGCATGTTCAAGAGTATAATCCTTCTGCAGTTTGCATCCTCACCTTCCTCCTCTGATACTTTGTTTCACCATCTACTACTTGTTTCTTATCTCCCGTCGTTGATGGGGGAAACATTATGGCCCTCCTGCAACAGAGCGTCTCCTGTCGACACCAGCTCATTATCCAGGAGATTGGTCTAGAGATCCCCTTCAGTACCTTGGAGCTTGCATGCCTCAATGGCAAGTTCTTCACACCTGATGATAGACTTTCATCATTGGTCTTCGATTGGGTGGTTCCATGAGTGTTTGACTTCAGCTCAATTTTCACACTTAGTGGATTGTACTGAGCAGTACCTTGAGAGCCATTAGCATTATTAGTGGTTTCTCTCACGTTTGTTAAAATTTTTCATCATTGACTGGTAATCAAGCGATTTTCTATCATGCTCGACCTCATCACACCTGTTCACATGTTGGAATTTGTACTATGATCGGTTGGGTTTCAAGACCCTGAACTAAGATTACATATGTTCGGGCTGTGTGGATTGGTTCGTGACTACATATATGACTCTTTGATGGATGGTTGCAATCATACCTTTATCATTATCATGGTCTTGTCAACTGGGTGGCTGCATCCATACCATAGACCAAGTTTCATATGTCTTTTGGATGGCTACACCCATGCCTAGATTACATGTATTTCATTATCAGAGATATCAGTTATACTTGTGCCTGTAGGTCCTTCAAGGTGTTATTCTAGTTCAGATAGTTTCGTAAAGCATTTCACCCCTCCCACTCTCTCAGGCTTCATGCTTTAGGGGACATCTATTACACAGTAATTTGTCACTGTCCTCATCTCAGTCCCTCTACTATGTCATGTATCAAACAAACATGTTCATTTCTTCCCACTAATGTAATAAGATTAAGCAAATGCTCTCTGATGCTGCAAGTTGACCCTCATTCCCTAAGTTTCTACCTCGTTGCGAGTAAACCCTTAATATACGCAACGGCCCCCTGTCCTAAATAGTCTCATCGCGACATAGTCGGAGGTGTACACCTGTTTCCCACGACAGTCAGATTTCGAGGCCCGTCGTGAGGCTATTAGCTATTTATCGTGATGATTGGTCTACATGCATTACCTCCTTGCAATGTTGTCATGGAGACTTAGTTCATGGCTGTGACAATCCAGATTGGGTGAATTTGTTCCAACAGTCGGTCTTCTGGATGTCTCTAGACCTGGTTTTTGGGTTAGTTTGGGTTTCCATTTCTCCTCTAGGATGGTGGTTCAGTATTTTGTGCAACCTTCCTTGAGGATAAGCTCCCTCTCCCTCATTTCATGGAGACTCCTTCTCCTATAAAATCACTCACCATTACTATGATCTACTAGTTCTTTTGGTTGGATAGTGTTTCTAGTGCTTTTGAGTTTGGTAGATAGCTTTGGTGTGAATGTGACAAGTGTGGGATTGCTAATAGTTTGTAAGAGGTTGTGGAGTGTCCTTAACTTTGTATTAAAGCTTGTGAGTGAGAGATATTTTTTATTTGGGAGACCCGTTTTTTAGAGTGAATGCTTGAAGAGACATACTGGTTGGACCCTCCGAGAAGGCTTGCAATGTCAAGACTTGGTTGTAAGCTTTTCTCTTGATTCATTACTAATACAACCAATGATGATTTCCTATGTCTTGTATGAAATTTACTTGATAGCTCATGACTTCTTGACTTTATGAGTAAATAGATCAGTGTTGTTTCTCGGTTACGTGCTATGTTGTTTTCTTGTGGTGTTTCAGGTTGATTACTCATTGAGGAGAAGGAAACGGAAGCTAGAGTAGCGAAATGAAACATCATCAACCACTAGTTTGAGGTAGGCCTCAATGATGACTATTTAAGGGAATCAATTATTGTTTTGTCTTGCTATGACTAGACCCACTCTAGGGCTAGAGGGGTTGCCTCTGTCTGCAGAAGCAACACTTTCCTACTTCACAACCTAGGAGTTTTCGCAGTGCAAAACTTAGAAAATACACTATGTGCGCTGCGAAATTATGGATTTGTAGTTAGGATTTTTCGTAGCGCAAAACCCAGAATTCGCACTAGATGTGCTATGAAATCACTGAAGCAGCCTTTTTCAGCAAAAACTGTTTTAAGTAGTCAACTTCCAGGAGGTCTCTTGATCAAATGAAAGCATATTTTGGAAACTGAAAGAGGTTTTTGTTCCTAACATACTAAACTACAAACACCTCTTTCAGTTTCTTCAAATTCATTATGATATGGGAGAAGTTGATGACCCAAATTGCACTACAAAACCGTTGTAGGAGTAGTTTTTCAGAAATCAAAATTTCCAGTTGACACTTGATATTCAAAGACAGTTTCTAGGTAGTTGGAAAGGTATTGCAAACAACCAAGAGAGGTTTATTTTCAGCACAGAGTTTTCTACAAAAGCCTCCTTCAGTTTTGAAAAGCACATTTTGTATGAGGAGAAAAAAGCCTTGTCCCAACACCTATCTTTCAGCTAGAACAGAGTAGGGGACAATTTCCTATTTTTCAGGGTAGATGAAGGAGAAGCTATTGGAGGCTAACTGGGGGGTTATGGACATCACCAAGTTCAAAGTTAAAAAGGAGCAGCTATCAAAAACCAAATTTATTCCACAGTCAAGGTTGTTGACAACATAATAAGGAGTTACACTCCTAGTTGTATTAGGATTCTAGGACTTTCAGTTAACAGCTAGTTGTAATTAATAGTTTGTTTAAAGTTCAATAGGTGTCAATTCTAGAGAAATTAGAATTCCCCTCTTGTTGGAGGAAAGAATTCAAGCTTGTAAGGAAACTATATATATGACAAGAGTGGTAATGCACCAGAGGTGGAAAATTTTCAGAGAAAACACTCATATTGTGTGATTGTAGAAGATTATGTTTTTATGAATACAGACTTTGGCTTTACTTCTCAAGATTTAGAAAGAGTTCAATGGTGGCTTGTTTTTTGTTTGTCCTCATTTCCTTATTTGTAGTGGTATGAATGTATGATACTTAGAACTCATTGGCAATGCTCTAACTTCCTTCATGCATCTGTAGACTATGTTTCCTACATCTTTCTTTGTGTTAACTGATACATTGAACTTTTTATGCCCTAACTTCCATGTTCAGCTAATATCGTTGTCATACTAAGCATTTTCTAACTCCATAAGCCCAATGGATGTTTATTGACTGTGTTTCAACCATTTACACTCCTTCATTTGTTTCACAGAGTTATCCATCTAATCCATTATCAAAATCTTTAATCTAGTGAGAGAGCCCTTTCAGGTTTAAGAGGCTAAGCCTCAGCCAAAAGTTGGTTTGAAGCAGTCACTCAAAATCTACCTAATTAGCAACCTATCAGGGTTTGGTTTTGAGATAAAATTATGGTGCATCTGTTGGGAGTCTGAAGATTATTCATTCCCGAAATCAAGAAGCTGAACTTCTGAAGGTAGCAAGAGCTCAAAAAGTTTTCGAGTCTGAAATATACCTTGGCGACTCCACACATCAAATAACAAATTGGAAGTTGACTGCACTACTAGATGATCAGTAGCTTGATGAAGTTTCAAGATGATTTCCATTGCAAGAATGAAGGCCAGGTATGCCCCCATGAATCGATCTCACATCCCTAGTTTTTCAAATCCTATGCCAAAGGTTGATTGGTTAGATGATCTTCCAATATTCAAAGATGAAAAGAAAGACAATGTTGCTCTTCATTTGGTTAGGTTCCATATGCATGTACGCAATCTTACGTTTCATTTCCCTGAAGATTGTCTCATGAAGATGTTTATGACCACTTTAGAAAGAAAACTATGGTCTTAGTATAAAATATTGGAAAATGGTTCATTATATTCTCTTTCTAATTTCCATGATGTATTCTATGACATATATAAAGAGTGTCATCCCTCCTTATTGCTTGTCAAAGATTGCTGTAAACATTTTGCGAGTTTTATTCAATATTTGGAGGATTGTTATGGTGATGATGAATTCATGGATGACGAAATTTTAGAGGCTCTTCATAACAATACATTTCAACACCAAGAAGAAAGGATAACATTCCATGAAATGCAACATTAAAATCAGTAGGGGTTTACTTATGAAAATCATATTACATCCTCCAAGATTGATGTAGAGATGCAGCATACTTGTCAGTCTTCGGATCATAATGAAGATGAAAATAATTGCAAACAACAAGAAGAAATACTGGAAGAAATTTTTTATAACCCTTATGCAGAGGAAAAGGTTGAATTTTTATGTCATACTTTGCAACAGCTTACATCAATGAATGATCTTAATAATGAAGAAAATTACATTGTTTGTGGGAATCATTCAAAAAAGTAGTTGGATGGCATATCAAAGGAATAATGTGTGGCTGAAAATCAGTTGTCTGAAGATATATAATGTTATGATGATCATCAAAATAACCATGTCCTCTTTGACCCTATAAATGAATACATGGCAAATTTTTGCACACCAGTATTTCATTTTCATTTGCATTATGAAGATCAGATACATTATAAGTTGATTTTTTCATCTCACTATCATGATTATTTTGAGGTTGAATGCAGTCAAGAGCCTCAAACATTAGAAAAGACAATTGATTGGCTTTATTGGAAATATCATGTTGCCTAACCTAAAGTGGAAATTGCAGCTGATAGGGTAGGTAGGAATGTGCAAATAAGCTCACGGTAGGTTGACTGAGCATTTTTTTTAGTAGGTGTAGGTTGAGTCCCTCTTGCAGAAATATTTAAAGCTTGGGGAACATATTGGACAACATTTCAGAATTTTATTCTAAAGGATGGATTGCAACACTGGAACTACAGGTTCTTAGTGTACCATAAGGGCACACTATCCCAAGTGGAGCCACTGTTATCACTAAAAAAGTTTTAACAATTTTGGACAGCCCGCATGGTTCTAAAGTTTTTATGTTAAACATGGTCAAGTCATTTTTCAATGTTTTTAGAAGTCCAAAACATAGAGTGGAGTCTTGTTCCCATTATCAAATAAGGTCAACAATCTTGTTTTACCTATCATTGATCCCACATTGATTCATAGGTGTCATGTGTTAAGACTATTTCAAAATTGACATGCGCTACGAAATCACCTAGGATTTTTCATAACGTAAAACTTAGAAAATACACTATGTGTGCTATGAAATTAGGGATTTGTAGTTAGGATTTTTCGTAGTGAAAAACCCAGAACTTGCACTGGATGCGCTACGAAATCACTGAAGCAACCTTTTTCAACAGAATAACTATTTTAAGTAGTCAACTTCCAGTTGGTCTCTTGAGCAACGAAAAGTATATTTTGGAAAAATGAAAGATTTTTTTATTCTTAGCATACTGAGCTACAAAAACCTCTTTCAGTTTCTTCAAATTCATTATGATATGGGAGAATTGGATGACTCAAATTGCGCTATGAAACTGTTGTAGGAGCAGTTTTTCAGAAA
Source organism: Pinus taeda (assembly GCA_000404065.3). Classification (NCBI taxonomy): domain Eukaryota; kingdom Viridiplantae; phylum Streptophyta; class Pinopsida; order Pinales; family Pinaceae; genus Pinus; species Pinus taeda. The sequence continues at coordinate 267,734 of APFE030245651.1, forward strand.
TCACAATTTCCAGTTTACACTTGATATTCAAAGATATTTTCTAGGCAGTAGGAAAGGTATTACGAAAAAACCAAGAGAGGTTTTTGTTCAGCACAGAGTGGTCTACAAAATCCTCCTTCCATTTTGCAAAACACATTTTTGATGAGGAGAAAAAAGCTTTGTCCCAAAACCTATTGTTCAGCTAGAACAGAGCAGGGGACAGTTTCCTAGTTTTCAGGGTAGATGAAGGAGAAGCTATTGGAGGCCAACTAGGGGGTTATGGACATCACCAAGTTCAAATTTAAGGATCAACTATCAAAAACCTAATTTATTCCATAGTCAAGGTTGTTGCTAGCATAATAAGGAGTTACACTCCTAGTTGTATTAGGATTCTAGAACTGCCAGTTAACAACTAGTTGTAATTAATAGTTTGTTTTAGGTATGAGTAGGTGCCAGGTCAAGAAAATTAAAATTATATTGATGAAGGATCATGGAATCCTTATTGTAAAAGATATTTATGAAGCAAGAGATGAAATTAGAAAGGGTTGGAGTTTTCATTAGTAAAGGAAAGATTGTGTTATTGTAAAAACTGTGTTTTTTCATACTTAATACAGTGATCAATTTGACTACTCAAGATTCACAAAGAGTTTATATGTTTGATTTTCTTATGGATTTATAGAATTACTTATTTGCAGTGGTATGAGCTTGTGATACTTATAATTCATTGGAAAATACTCTAACTTCCTTCACATGCTTGTAAACTGTGTTGTTTCACTATGTTACAGTTTACTTCATAAACCTAAACTTTAAGTGCCTTAATTTCCATATCTTGCTGATCATGTTGTTTTGTTGAAGACCAATTTGACTCCATAGCCCAATATATGTTTGCTAATCATACTTTCAACTAGTCAATAAGTTATACTTCCATTCATTTTGTTACTAGAGTTAGCCATCTAATCATTAATCAAAAACCCTAAACTAGTGAGAGAGCCCTCTCAGGTTGAGGAGGCTAAGCCTCAGCCAAAAGATTGGTTTGAAATATTTACACTGAGATTGAATTGATGAGCAGCCTATCAGGGTCCTATTTTGGTGATAATAGAGAGGTTTTTCTGTAACACATCCTTATCTACAAAAACCTCTCTTAGTGATCCAAAATGTCTTATGTTGGAGAGATAGAGCTTCATATTTGATCTCTATGTTCATAGAAAAACCCAGAATTTTGACCCTACTATAAGCACAATGCCTTGGAGCCATGCTTTCATCTCAGAGCTCCAAAAGACAAAAAATTTATATCCCTGGATAGAGTTTTCCCTAAGGATCTCAAATATCCACATTTTGAATCATTTTAGCAAACTAGTGAGGAGAAAAAGTCAAATAAGGGGTGAAAAAGACACTTTCTACCAATTTTCTAGAGCAGGTGTTGCGCTTATAGAGTCACCTCGGGAGAATTAATTTTTGAAGCCCTTCCTGTGCTCCATTTCCAAAAATTCAAGCTAATATGGAAACTAAACAAAATTCTAGTTGGTTTTTCTCATACTTTTAAAATTGGACTTCCATAAGACCTCCAAAATCTGCCTTCAAGGTGGCACTACGATTATAGCTGAATGTGCTACACTTATAGCCAAATGCACTACGCTTATACCTGTAACTGTCTTTTTCACTTCAATTTTGCCAAATTTTGGTTTGATGATGTAATTTGGATATTTTAAAGACTTGATGATGTAATTATTGAGTTAATATGCATGATAGGTTTTTTTTTGTGTTTAATTAAGCCTCATAAAGGTAGCAAAACTCAAATCAAAGTCTAAAAGAGGAGTTTGTGTTTGACCTTCTTACTCTCTCTTATTTGTTGAGAGATTCTTGGTAACTGTTCCACCACTTAGGGATTCAACCACTGAAGGTGGGGAGATGGTTGTTTTGAGTCTATATGTATGATTTCTCATTCAGTGAGAAGGGTTGGACTTTTGTGGAGAGACTGGTACCTTATGTTTTCTTATAGCTAATCAAGGAGGAGTTGCGGTTATTTTTCAAGAATACTTGTTCAGTGAGTTTGTGGTGTTATTTTCTTTTCATATCAGCTTCTAATTGATGAAATCATCTCTCTTTACATGCTTTGCCTTCTTGTTATTGGTGTTCCTTTTTCTTTGAACCACTTGACTTCCCTTTCTTTTGGTATATGTTTTCCAAGTATTATGCCTATACAAAAGTCTCATCAACCATTTTGGGTTAAAACAACATTGCTTTCTTTCATATATCATCATGTAGAACCTCTAGATACTTGAGGAGTACATCTATGTTCTTGAGAGAGATACCGAACATTATTTCCATGTTTTTGAATTTTGTGGTGTACTCTTGTACACTCTACCCCTATCTCTTCCAGAAGCAATGCCAATGGGTCCTCTACATACCTAATATGCTAGAATTGGGGTTTAGTGATAGTTTTAAAATCATCCCACCTAGGTATTAGAGGATGTCCCTCTATCCTTAGGGTTTTATTGTCACTCTCCCACCAATTTAGGGTATGTCTCTCTAATTTAAAATGAGAAAATGATTTTTTTTGTTCCTCCATTTGGTGAACACTAAAATAAACCTACAAATAATACAACCAATGATTTAATTTCAAATAATATATTTCATCTTGATATAACTTTATATCCACCTTTGCTTCCATCTTGATGAAAGGCTATGAATGGTTCATAGTGGTAAAACTTAGTTGCACTTTTTTGGGTGACTCCTTCTCTAGTTCTTCTTGATCCCTTCATATTCTCTCTGAGTTGACCTTCTATGTTAGAATCTCCATCTTCTCTGAACAACCCAAGCATATTGGTTAGGGACACAACAAGGAGGTCCACATTATAGTTTATATCTACAACTCGTGCTTCCAACCATCAAAACCACTCCTTTCTTGGATCTCAAGGCTTATCATAGATTGGTTTGTTAGCCATGGTTGCGGTTTTATTAATTTATATCTAGATTGATCTAATCCCTAACAAATTCCTACAAAATAACCAAAGAGACCTACTATGATACCTATATGATTTGTAAACTATCGTGGGTATTCCATTGGATAGTTTGTCATAATAGATATGTGAAAATAAATCGAAATATACACTTTGAAGGGTTTATTCCTTTTAGATTTCATATTTGTTATTATATTTTTGTTGTTTAAGAATACAATAGATAATATTCATAAAATAGAGAAAAGTAAAATACAATCACTTAAACCATAATGAACACCAGTATATGTTATAAAACCCTTTTGGGAGAAAAACTAGCTGGAGATGAGGTTATTATGCTCTCTTTTGTCTGGAATGGAAATAATGCAAGTAAAAAGGAGAAGGAAATATATATTAAATTTCTTGATATGTGTGGCTTGTGGGCTACTACATAACACAAAACCCCTCTATTATGCTTCTTGACAACCCACACTCAATTAATTTATTATGGGAAAAAATGCAAGCAAATAAAGAGGAACCCATTTTCCTCATAGTGGCCCAGTTATAACATAGCCCAATAGCCAAGTAGGGATTGAGCGTGACCCTTTAAACCATCAAATTGAGTTAAAACTTTAAAACTCAATGCTTTTAAAGTCTTCTTCATAGTCCCCATATATATATCCTATTTTCCATGATTTATGGGGGATAACATGGCATCCTTTCGAATTATGGTGGTAAATCATAATAGATCAATTTATGGCAGGAATAATATGTGTGTTAAAACTCTTATTAACACAATTGTTTCACTGTTGGAAAGATTTTCAAGTGAAAAAAAAAAAAGTCAATAGGTGTATCACTTAAGCAAGAAAGTTTCCCCTTAAAAACATCATTTAAGGCCTCAAAACGGGTTTGAAGGGAGTCAAACCCTAATTATCCTAACTATGCCCCATAAGAAATTTTTTTTTTGTAAGTTGATTCCTTCTATTTTTTCAGTTTAAAATCATCAACATTGATGAAAATTTTTATAATTATCCAAGCTAGATCACACCTCCCTATTTGTGGGCTTTTGGTTCCCAAAAGATTTACTCATTGAGATGAGGAAATTTGTCCTCTACCTTCTTCTCGGACTACCATTTAGCCTTACCTAGAAGTTGTCTATTTAAATCAATCTACCAAAGGTCATGTTGTCTCTATATTGTATTTCTAGATCTCTTGAGAAAAACTATATCCTTTGTCAGGCTTGCTTAAGCATTTGGAGCTAAGTCCTCTATGCAAGGTACAACCTTCTTCTCTTCCTATTCCAACATGGAAGGCTCATGAATTTTGATATTTTTGAAATCCACCACTGAATAAATGCATATGAATGATGGTAGATTGAGTCTTCATGCATTATCTACCACCTTTTTTAGTATCTCAAAAGTACAATATCACAAAGCCTTGATTTTCTTACCAAGACCTTGTAGCCTCTCCTCATTCAACTTTACCTATATTATCCCTCCTAATATGAATGACCTCTTTGTCCCATGTTCATCATGTCTAGCCTTGAACTTTTCATGTGACTTCTTTAGAAACTCCCATACTTGCAAATAAATCTACTTGATCTTCTCAAATAAATTCTTCTCTTATGTTAGAAAATTATATATTACAGAGCAATGGAGCACATAAAATATATTGCAGAAATATAAAAATAGAAAACACATAAAACAAAAGAGACATAGATATACGTGGTTCACCCAATTTGGGCTACATCCATGGAGAAACAACCAGTCCTTCATTTTATATTATCCAGCAAAATGAAGAGATACTACCTACAACAAATCCATTTTTATTCCCTCTTCGCTCTCACACAATCTCTTCTCTCTTTCTCACTCATAATACAGATCTACATAGACGCAATACAATTTTCTCATATATAGCGACGGGTTGCCTTCTAGGGAAAAAAACCCTAAATTAAACATAACTTCTACCATCAGGTCTTCGCCTAATAAGCGACCTATATTGACTATGAAATTACAACTTTTTACAAGGCAATTTTACATCTATTTTTAGTTTTGGGGGTGCTGCCCTCGATCCCCTACCAGGGGGGGCTCCCAAAGCTAACAGCCGCCCCCCTAGACCCACCTTGCAGCACAAATATTACGGGCGACGTTTCCACACATTACAAACTCTGGTCCAATGTGGTGATACCTCTAAATAAAGAAGATAATTAGGCTCCACACCCAACAATCTCCCACTTGGAGATTGATTATAGAAACTCCACCGTTGCTTCATTTGCTGGAAAATGACTCCACTTTGGACCTGGATTTTTCTCATCTTCATCATCACACTTCAAGACCAATTGAAACTAAGCATAATCTTAGTTTCTCACTGGTTACAACTTTTGTTAACATATCTACAGGATTCTAGCTAGTGTGTATCCTTTCCAGCTTCAACTATCCATCTTCCAACATTGACCGTATGAAATGATACTTGAGATGTATATGTTTAGTCTTGAAATGAAATGCAGAGTTCTTTGCAAGATGTATGTTACTTTAGCTATCACTATATAACCTACCCAATTGCTGCTTCTTACCCAATTCATCAAGAAACCTTTGTTACCAAATCATTTCTTTACTAGCCTCTGTAGCAGCAACATACTCTTCTTCCGTTGTTGAAAGTGCAACAACACTTTACATTTTTGAAACCCAATTGATAGTTTTTCGACCTACAGTGAACACATACCCTGTGGTGCTCCTCCTATTATCTCTATCACCTGCCATATCTACATCAACATATCCCTGTAGAGCAATGTTTGAACCACCAAATCATAATGCTTGATTTGTGGTACCTCTCATATCCTTGAGAATCCACTTCAACACCATCCAATGCTCTTTTCCTAGATTTTTCATGTACCTACTTACAACTCCCACTACATGTGTAATATCAGGCCTTGTGCATACCATTACATACATTAAGCTTCCAACTGCTGATGCATATGGAACTTTAGACATATAATCCATTTTTTCCTGAGTCTTGGGACACACCTCCTTACTTTGTTTGAAATGGCTAGCCAAAGGTATACTAACTAGTTTTGAATTTTGCATATTAAATATTTTCAACACATTTTCCATGTAGTCACTCTGAGACAATGTTAATTTTCGATTCTTCCTGTCTCTAGTTATTCTCATAACAAGGATTTTTTTGCAGCACCCAAATCCTTCATTGCAAATGATTTCGCCAATTTTCTTTTGAGCACATTTATTTCTTGCATGTTAGAACCTGCAATAAGCATGTCATCTACACACAATAACAATATAATATAACTGTCATTCCTTTTGAAATAAACACAATGATCATAATGACATCTAGTATAACCTTGTTCAGACATAAACCTATCAAATTTTAAATATCACTACCTTGGAACCTATTTTAAGCCATACAAGCTCTTCTTCAACCTACAAACTAGTTCTTCCTTCCCTTTTACCTCATATCCTTGTGGTTGTTGCATATATATCTCTTCCTCCAAATCCCCATGGAGAAAGGTTGTCATTACATCTAACTGCTCAAGATGAAAATATTCAATATCTACTAGACTTAAAATAGTTTTGATTGAAGTCATTTTAACATCAGGAGAAAATATCTCATCAAAATCTATACCCTTTTTCTGTGCAAACCCCTTTACCACAAGTCTAGCTTTATACCTTTTTCTACCTCCATCTTCTTCCTTCAACTTGTAAACCCATTTATTATGCAATGTTGTTTTACTTGCAAGCAACCTAACTAAGTCCCAAGTCTAGTTACGTGCTAAGGAGTCCATCTTTTCTTTCATGGCTTGCTCCCACTTCTTCAAGGCTTCTACTTGCACTACTTCTTCATAACATTCTAGTTCACCAGAATCAGTCAACAATACATAATATAATGGAGAGTATCATTCAGGGGGTCTACTTATTGTGGTAGATCTTCTAACACCACTTTTAGGTGTTTTAGGTGCTTTTTGTTGTTGTTGTGGTTGTTGTTACTGTTTTGGTTGTTGATCATTATGATTTTTAGACACCATCACTTTTTTTGTGATCTCATCAAGCACTGTGTATTCTCTATTTTCTTTTTCCCGTTTCTTTTCCTGTAGATTGTCCTTATACAAAACCTTTTCATTGAATATGACATCTTTGCTTCTAATGATTTTGTGTTTTTCATAATCATAAAAGTGATAACCAAAATCAGTAACACCATATCCAGTAAAGGTACAATTTCTTTTTTTTTGCCTCAAGCTTTGTTATGTTTTCTTTATTAATGTGGACAAAGGCTTCACAACCAAAAGTCTTTAAAAATGAGTAGTTTACCTTTTTATCTTTCCATGCCTCCTCTAGAATACCACCCTCCAAGGAAATTGAAGGCCCTCTATTTATTAGATAAATAATTGTATCTACAACATCTGCCCAAAATTGTAAAGACAATACTACATTCAATCTCATGCACTTTGCACGCTCCATGATTTTCCTGTTCATCCTTTCTGACACACCATTTTCTTGTGGTGTTCCTGGAACTGCCTTCTCTCTACAAATTCCATTCTCTAAACAGTACCTATCAAACTCTTTGCTACAATATTCACCTCCATTGTCTAATCTGAGACACTTTAACCTTTTTCCTATCCCATTTTCAACCAAATCTTTCCATTTCTAGAAAGTATCAAATACATCATATTTATTTCGAATACTATAAATCCAGGGTTTTCTGGTTGCATCAACAATAAAAGTAACATAATAATGAGATCCAACGAGAGATGATACCTGAGCAGGTCCCCATATGTAGGTATCCACAAGCTCTAATTTTTCGCTCTTCTTTTCTTTCCCAACTCTAAGGAATCTGAATCTCTTCTGGTTTCCATAAACACAATTCTCACAGAATTTTAAATAAACATGCTTCAAACCCGGCAAGAAATTTCTTGAGTGAAGAATCGACATCCCCTTCTCACTCATGTTCCCAAGCCTATGATGCCACAACATTGTATCTACTCATATGGAGGTTAAAGAATTAATAGAATTAGAAATACCATTGCATAAATACAATGTACCAACCTTCTCTCCTTTTGCTATTATCAGGGCTCCTTTAGTGACCTTTGAAGTTTTATCTATAAAAGTAGTTACATAGCCTTCACCTCCCAACTCTCCTATTGAAATTAGATTTTTCTTCAGATATAGAACATGCCTTACCTCCTTCAATAGCCATTTTTTTCATATAGTTTGGCCAATGCCGTATTTGAGGCCGAGGTTTTTTCATATAGTTTGGCCAATGCCTTATTTGAGGCCGAGGGTTTTTCATATAGTTTGGCCAATGCCTTCACTAAACCCTCTATTGTCATTTCCTTTGAAATATTAAATGCTACCGATGCTGCTAGGCACAACCATATTGTTCCAAGTGCCTTTTTGTCGAGAATATCCCATTTTGTGTCTTTCATACTCGTAGACTTCTTTGCCTTTTCGCTCAATGGTTGGTACAGATCTTCTGGTACAAATAATCTTCCATCTGCATCTTCCACAGCTGGTAGTTTTGGCCATTAAATTGTTTGACCCTAAACCTACCATCTTTCACCATTGCTCCCACTCGAAATAGGAACCCTTCTCTCCTGCGAGTTTATCAACCAAATAGACTTTCGTCTCTAATACCCGTTGTTAGAAAATTATATATTACAGAGCAATGGAACACATAAAATATACTGCAGAAATATAAACATAGAAAACACATAAAACAAGAGAGACATAGATATATGTGGTTCACCCAACTTAGGCTACATCCACGGACAAACAACCAGTCCTTCATTTTATATTATCGAGCAAACTGAAGAGATACAACCTACAGCAGATCCATTGTAATTCCTTCTTTGCTCTCACACAAGATCCTCTCTCTTTCTCACTCAAAATACAGATCTACATAGACGTAATACAATTACCTCATATATAGTGAGGGGTTGCCTTCTAGGGCAAAAAACCCTAAATTAAACATAACTTCTACCATCAGATCTTCGTCTAATGAATGACCCAGATTGAATACAAAATTACAAAATTTTACAAAGAAATTTTACATCTATTTTTAGCTTCAGGGGCGTTTCCCCCGATCCCTCACCAGGGAGGGGGCTCCCAAAGCTTACAGCCGCCCCCCCTTGACCCCCCTTGCAGTGCAAATATTACGGGTAACATTTCTGCCACATTACGAACTAGGTCCAATGTAGTGATGCCTTTGAATAAAGAAGATAATAAGGCTCCACACCCAACATATTAAAGCATCCCTTGTGAGATCCTCCCACACTCCTCCTTGATTCCCATATAAAGTATCTAAAGGTGGAATTGGAAATATCCAAAATAAGTCTAAAATGGTGATACACTAGTGGGACAATATTTATAAACTTGCGAATTTTAGGGGCTAATATTACGCAAGTGGGCTAATATTTCTGAACTTGCAAACTGCCATGAGCAAGTGGACATCTCCCTTCTTAGATGTTGATAAACCTCCCACAAATTCCATGGAAATTTTTTTCTAGGGCCTAGCGTGTATAGGTAATGGATGTTATAGAACTTGTTCTTTATTACTAGGCTTCCTAGTACAATAATGCGTACATATTTTAATGAAGCTAGCTACATCTTATTGCATGCTAGGTCAGTACACATGCCTTTACAAATTGTCAAATACCTTTACAAGACCAAAATTCCCTGCAACATTCGGGGTGTGGGTATCTCTAATAAGCTATAATCACTCACCTTTAGGAACACACATCCTATATAGCCTATAGGGTAACCCATTATGGAGATGGTAGTCCATTATTTTGTCACCATTGTTATCATGACTATGGCCCTTTACCTGTTGACACATCTCCATGAATTCCTCATCCTCTATATGTGATTCTTTGTATGCATCATGAGTGAGAGAATCCATGTGCATCCAAATTCCCAAAGTTGTGATTTTTTATGCAGGTGGCCTTGGAATCATGTCGATCAACTTATTTGTACTGCCATTCTTATTCTTGATCACTAAATTCAACTCCTATCTAAACCTCCTCCACTTGTATTACTTCAATTGTTGTAGCTTACTTTTGGCCTATAGGTACTATAGCTAATCGAGGAGGATAAAAAAAGGCCTAAAAATCAAAGTGCTCAAAACTTTATGGAAATAGTTCCATGTCAAAGAGCTCAATGAGAAGATTGTAATACAACTTGAAAACAAGGAAAATTTTAAGGATATAAATTTATCCTAAAGTTTAGAAACCTTGGTGACTCTTAATAGTCCCTAATATGAAAATTGTAAAATATTTGGTGATATCTTTGTTAATATATTCAAATTTTTTATGATGTTATATATAGTCTATAAAATTTTGGCGATCTTGAAGGTAAAATAATTTTATGCTATATAATTTTGGTGAATCATTTTTAAGAAAAATGGAAATTCATAAATCCTTTTTTTGGAGAAGGCATAGAAATTAGCCCACTTTCGAATATTAGCCCCTAAAATTTTCCCTACTTGAAAAGGTGAAAATGAATTACGAAGGTGAAATTTATAGCATTCTGAAGTTCATTTGGAATAAGAAAAAACATTAGTAGAAGTTCCATGTGGTAGTGACACAATAGAACACATGGAAATACAAAGATGATGTGGTAGTCATACAAAATTGATGTGGCATGATAACCAAAGAAAAGGTTGCATGATGTGGTGCTGACATGGCCAACACATGGTTGAGCCTAGGCATGACATGTGACACATCTAACAGTTGATGTGGCAACAGCAGCAAGTGACACGTGGTAGATCCATCAAATTACATGTCGTAGGTTTGTCAACAAATTATGCATTAGATAAGAGACACATGGCAAGACATTAGTGAACACATGGCGACTGGAAGTTATGTGGCATCAAGTTGACAGGTTATGTGGACTAATTGGGAGTGTACCATGTGGCACCTTAGAGCACCCAAAAACAGGTTTTGACAACAACATAACAAATAGGATTCAATCCTCAACCTACGTGGAGGTGGGCCAATGGCCTAACTATTGGGCCATGGCTTATCATTATTAAAAGAACATAATATTTATATTTAAAGTTATTGTTGGTTTCAGCCAAAAGGGGAGTTGGCAGAGGATGAACTTGCACCTCCAGTTTACTGGACACATATCTAAATTTGTAGGAATGATAACTAAACACCAAATTAAGCCATTGGTTAGGCCATAAACACATTTTTTAAGTCAATAGTTATAACCAAATCCTCTATCACAATGTTTGTGGGTTGCGATGTAATTCAAATTGGTTTGGATATTATATTGGCCTCGGATGTTGTAACATACTATTAAAAATGATACATCATGAATTAATGGTTGATATGATATGGTATGTAATTAAATATAGTTTGGATATGATGGGTTATATTGGTCGACTAAGGGGCAATGCCCGAGCGTTTGACCCCTATTTGATTGGCCCCCAAAGTTTTAAATACTAAAAGGATTTCCACAATATTTTGTTGTTAATATTTGATAGAGCTTAGAGCCTTTGAACAAGATTAAGCCTACAAACCTTTTTGGAAATAGGTCGTTTGAACTCAAATTTTGTAGCAACCAAAGAGGATTTTTGGTGGTATTTGAAACCACTTCCTTGTAATAGAGAGCTCAGTTTTTGTTGTAGTTTTTGAAGGCTTCTTTTGTAAATGAGTTCAATTTGTAGATAGGGTGTCGTTGAGCCTAGTTTTTGGCAACAAGAAGGGAGAAAGTGGTTTACGAATACCACTACCTTAGCAATAGTTTTGTAGGATTCCTATAGCAGATTGAAGACTAAGTGATGTACCAAAGGGTATTAATGCTTAACATTTAAATAATAAAAGAGGCCACTCCTGTGGAGGCAGGACCTAAATATGTAGTCCACACTAGGCAAAATTTGTTATCACAAGGTATTCATTTATTATTTATCTTATTCTTCTTGATCTTATAAATGCATTTTAAATGGTAGATTCATTAAATTTATTCATGTTTGATTTAAGTTAATTGTTGTTTTAAGTTTAATCATTCACACTTGAACATTTTTACAAACCGAGCCACTTTTTAAGATCCAAATCATGTGGTATCAGAGTAGGATTGATATTGTTTTGCGAGTGTCCATGATAACCAGGAGAAAAATCAAGCAAGGTGAAGGAACACTTGTTAAAGGTAATACAAAAATTGGACTAAGAACCTTTCCTTGAAGAAAAGAAATTTTGTCATACCAAGGAGAGGATAATCCTTTTGGTTCTAAAGTAGAGTTTCATGAATCTTTCATGGTGATGAAAGCCATGGTAGACAAAATGTACTGGGAATGGAAGAAGTTTGGAGAAGGAAGCTCATTGAAGAAATTCAACGATGAAGGTGATTCTAAAAAGGCTCCTCCTCTTCCTTCTCCTCCTTAAGTCCTCATTCTTCCCATTTTGTCCAAGGTATAATTGAACCTCTAAAGGTGAAAGGAGGACCTCACAATGCAAGACTAAGGTATGGTGAAGGGGAATGATCCAATGGAGTGTAAGAGGAATTCTCCAAAGGAAGAAACTAAACCATTACAAGAACAACCTACAAGTAGTAGTGGCAACCATCGAAGGTATAATAAGCCTAATTTTTCTAATGCTCCTTTTGATTATATGAAGATTGACAATGTAAAAAGTTTGTGGTATAGGAAACCATGCATATTTTTTGGGTTGAATAACCATAGTGTTCCTATGTGTTGGAAAATAATGGATTGTATAGGAAAGTTAAGTCGGCCATGAATGGAACATGACATGAAGACCCATATCCACATCAGAAGAAAGAGAAGGGCAAGAAAAGTTGGATGTTAAAAAACCATTGCACTTATTGCAACCAAGGTGGTCCTTAGGAAGCTAAATGTTGGCAACCCCATCCAAAGCTTCGTCCAAAGAAGGGAAATAATATTTTTCATATACCAACAAATCAAGAGGAGAAACTAGAAGAAGAGAAACCATTGGCTCTGGTTGGCCAAAAGTGGATGACAAATCTTCAATGTATTTTTCTTCCCTTAGAGAATTCATCGTGTGAATATGTAAAGAGGATGAAAATTATTATTAACTCATTTTCATTATGGTCCTTGTATTTGTTATCATTGTTGTTATGTTGTACATGGATAATGGTTACAGTAATAAATGTAGAAGGATGTGGGAAAATAAAAATGGATAGCAATATGGGTTCATTTGTCATAGTTGTTATGCAGCTTTTTTTTATGAGCCAGGTACATATTATAGGGTGGAAAAATTATAAAAAAGTGGGGAGGTATTTCCCTCACTTGATGTTTGCGTAACAACATTTTGGATGTCCAAAAACCTCTTAGTGGGGAGGAATGATCTAGGAGGGTCCAAAAAGGCATAAAAAATAAACTTCTCAAAACTTGATGGAAACCATATCGCATCTAAGATCTTAACAAGATGATTCCAACGCAACTTTAAAGGGAAAAAAATTATTTTGTATGCAAATGTTATCACATTATAAAGTATGTGTGGAATAGGTAAAAATGTTAATAAAAGTGTCATGTGGTAGTCCTGCAAAAGGACACATGACGATACAAAGTTGACATGGAAGTCATACATAGCTAATGTGGCATATTAGGAAAAGAATATGAGGCATGATTTGGTTGAGACGTGGCTGAGCCTGATCATGACACGTGGCATAGCTATCAGTGACATGGAAACACCATCAAGTGACATGTGGTAGGTCCATTAAGTGACATGTGGCAGGTTTATCAACATATGATGTGGGAAAGAGAGACACATAGCAAGACCAGGAGCTGACATGTGGCAGTTGGCAATTACATGACATCGAGATAATAGGTTATGTTGAGCAATGAGAGTGTTCCATGTGGCCCAATCAGAGGGTGCTATGTGGGACCTTAGAGCACCTAAAAGTGTTTTGACAACAACATAACAACCAGGATTGAACCTCGACCTACATGGATGTGGGACAACGACCTGACAATTGGGCCATGAATTATGATTACTAAAAGAATGGAATACCAACCATATATCTACTTTTTTAGGAATGATAACCAAACACAAAATTAAGCCACTGGTTGTCCCATAAATGCATTTGTTAAAACAATAGTTATAATGAAATCTTCTATTGTAATGTGGTTGGGTTGTGATGTAATTCAATTTGGTTTGGATATTATATTGGCCTTTGACATTACAACCTACCATTAAAAATAATACACCACAAATTAATGGTTGATATGATAAGATATGTAATCCAATATGATTTGGATATGATGGGTTATCTCAGACAACCAAAGGTACAACATCAACTTGTTTGACCCTAAGTGAATTGACACAAAAAATTTTAAATATTAAAAGGATTTCCATAACACCACAAATTATTGTTGTTAAGATTTGACAGAGCCAAGAACCTTTGAAGAGAGTTTAAGCCTACAAACCTTTTTGTAAACAAGTTATTGAAGCTTGAATTTTGCAGTGACCAAAGGGGATTTCTGGTGGTTTTTGAAACGACTTCATGGTAATAGAGAGCTCAATTTTTGTTGAAGGCTTTGAAGGTTTCTTTTGTAAATGAATTCAATTTGTAGACAAGGTGTTGTTGAGCCTAATTTTGGTGGTAAGAAGCAAGGAAAGTGCTTTACAAACACCACTACTTTAGAAATAATTTTGTAGGATTCCTATGGTATATTGAACACTAAGTGATGTAACAAAGTGTACCAATGCTTAACATCTTAATAATAAAATAGGCCACTCTCATGGAGGCATGACCCTGAAACGTACTCCACACTCGATGAGCTATGTTATCACATGGTTGCCATTTCTTATTTCTATCCTCTTCTCTTCTCTTCTACATTTCTTTTAAATTTAAACTTCACTAAAGTTCTTCAAACTCAATTTGAGTTAATTGTCAGTTTAAGTTTAATCATTCACACTTGAATTTTTTGCAAACTAAGTCACTTTTTAATATTTCAATCAATAGTAACTAGTAATTTGTGTGGATGACTATCTCCTTTCCCATTAGAAGCTATTTCCACTTTTTGACAACTTGTGCCTTGGCACATAGATTCTTGTATGTGTAGGGTAGTTAAGAACTTCCCCATGAAAGAGTTTGGAATGATAGCACACATGCCTTCCTCCATGAACTAAGACCTCTACCATAGATATTGTTGAAAATGAAGCTATAAATTTTGTCATATATTGTGCTACCCCAACAAAACTCCTAACCTATAAAACACTCATAGGCATCAACCACTTCATGATGGCCTCAATATTCACATGATCTATATTAAGCTCCCATACGCTAATAACATAGCCTACATACACCAAATTTTGTTGTGCAAACTCACACTTCTTGATATTTTTCGATGGTCAATGCTTTTTTAATGTCTCTATAAATGACATCAAATGTGATATGTCCTCATCCCAGGTAGCACTATATACTAGTATATCATATAAATAAAAAATAAAAAAATAGATGTGGGTGTAGTATGTCATTCATTAATCTTATGAATGTAGTTGGTGCATTGCATAGAATAAATGGCATGAATAACCACTCATAAAAATCTTTTCTATTTTCTAAGGCAACCTTCTCGGTATCTTCTTCTTTGATTCAAACTTTGTGAAACCTATATTGGTGAACTATTTTTCTTGTTGCAATTGATCCAACAATTGATCAATTGTGGGTATGGGGTACCTGTTCTTGAGCATAATTTTGTTTAAATCCATATAATCAATGCACATTATCCAATTCCCATTCTTCTTTAATATAATTATGATGGTTTACCTACATGGTGAATTACTTGGTTGAATAACACCCTACTCCAACAATTTTTGCAACTGCTTCTTCACCTTGCTTACTTCTAAAAGGGCTTACCTATATAACCCATTGTTTGGAAATGGAGAGTTGGGAAACAATTTGATCTCATGATCGAATTCTCTCTTGGGTGGTATCCCTTTAGGATCCAAGAACACTCCCTTGTATGCATGTAGCATCTCTTCCATTTTTTTCTCTCTTCCACCTCTCTTCCTTAGCACACCCCTCTAAGGACGCATTTTCTCTGACTGACTCTTTTATAGAATGGGGTTCTATTAATAATAATAGAACTTACTTCCTTCTAGAATTGATCAATATGTTGGCTTGGTTAGCACTTACTAGTGAAACTTTAGACTTTCCCATGTGGATGTTGATGATGAAGGATTTTTCTTCCTTGATAAGGCGATACTAGTTGGCTTTCTGCATGAAGATTGCATCATGCATGTACATATAGGGACTCCCTAACAAAAAACCTTATACATAAAGTGGAACTACTAACTACTGCAACCAATGAATTATTTCAAAACATCTACTTCACCATGATATGGCTTGATCCCCACCTTTGCTTCTATTTAGAAGAGAGACTATTAATAGTTCATATCGATTTAACTTGTTTACTCTTTTTTAGGTTTCCTAGTCTTCTTCTTTGGTTCTTCGTGATCCCTTGATTTCCCCTCTGATTTAACATTTAAGTTGTATCCTCAATATTCTCCTATTAACCCAAGCTTATTATTTAGGGTTATAATTAGGAGGATTACTGTATGTTTTATATCTAAGACTTACAGTTCTAATTGTGCAAACTTACTCTTTGCTGGTTCCTGAGGATTATCATAAATTTATTTGTCAACCATGACTAGGGTTTTATAAATTTCTACTTAAATTAATGTGATCCCATTAAACTTCCCATAAAATAGGCAAATAAACCTGATTTTGAGAACAAATCGTCTTTTTGGTGTTAAATATTAATAACAAGCTCCATTACGCGTTGGGAGTGTTTAAGGAGGGAGCTTGTCAACGATTTAGATGAAGAAAAAATTATGGGTACCCTTTTAAAAGTGATAATAGCCATAAGAGTGAAGAAAGAAGAAAAAAGTAAAGAATTTAACTAATGTGTCTTTTTGAGAAAATTCCCTACCAATTCTTAGCAAACCTATAGATTTGTGGTATAGTATTACATGCCTACTTTACATGCATCAATTTCCATGATCATAAAGAGAATTGGTAAACCACCTTGGTAGAGATTTTTGAAGAAGCCAAAAATGTGGAGAAGGAAATGTTGACCTTAATATGAAATTTGAGAGGAGAAGATAGTAAAGCCTTAATTATAAGCGAGAAAACTTTGTTATTAACCAAGCCTAGAAAAACGGAACCCACTATTTAAGGAGGTATGCTTAAACTAGCCAAGAAATTATCAAATGAAATTGTTGAATTAAATTTTCTTACGGAGAAGATACATCCACCCATAGCACATGAATATTATTTCATAGAAAAATGAAACTTCATTTCTTGAATTTAAATCTAGATGACATGGGAATGGATTACTTTTATACCCCTCACCAAGCTAATCATATTGAGAAGCCATGCACCTAGTAGATCGATTCCATGACCCTCGTTATAAAATAGCTTCTTGATAATAAAAAAACCCTATTTTATAAGTAAACCCAAGAGGATAAGATTAAATAAAATACCAAGGAATGGGAAAAAATAGGGAAGTTACCATGTTCTTTGGGTCCCAGCATTAGATTTTAATAATGAGACAACAAGAGAGTTATTGATAGGAGATGCATAAACCACCTATCCAGTCCCTAAGTGTTATACACATATTTCGACACTTCAACCCCAATCACATATGTCTATAAACCAAGGGCTCTTAAACCCCTAAAAGTGTTGTTTCATACCCTAAAGGATCAAGGTCAACTGGTTACATCATTTCCCGAAAGTTTCACCTGAAAAACTACTTAGAATTGGTCAAAACTGATCCATACAGATTGCTCTTTGGTCAAAGTGCAATGCATCTCACCTATTACACATGGGGGTTGTGATGCATACTAAAAAGGTATTATGTGGGGTGCGATGGGCAAGAGCAGAAAAATGGCAGAGGAAGTTGGCTAAGTGGAAACCTAGAGAATCTTCTAGAAACTGCTCATATGATGCTTGCCTCTCTGAATTCACCCAGGGATGAGTAAGAGATCATGAAATCTCCAAGTGGAACCAAGAACTATTAGTGAAATGAAACTAATCAAAAACCCATAAGCTGACTCACCCCCTGCAAATATCTATATATGGATCCCTCATCCTAGAGATCCAGAGGCTGGAATTTTGTATTTTGTAAGGAAGTGTTGTTGGTTTCTCTATGAAGCATTGTATTGTTGGGTGATCTAGCTTTTCATGAGGTGAAGAGGGCTTTCATGCTAGGAGGATGGCGCTGGATCAGAAATCTGGGTTGTAATCCTCTCTTCTACTACTTCTATCAATAAATTTATTTGGGTTTTCCTCCATATACTTGTATATTTCTGAATCTTGT
Organism: Pinus taeda; assembly: GCA_000404065.3. Classification (NCBI taxonomy): domain Eukaryota; kingdom Viridiplantae; phylum Streptophyta; class Pinopsida; order Pinales; family Pinaceae; genus Pinus; species Pinus taeda. Next base: position 285,958 of record APFE030245651.1, read on the forward strand.
ATTTGTGTATGCATTTGTATGGTTAATGTACATCTGATTCTACATTGTTTATGGTTATAGATCTCTATGCTTTGATGGTATTTTGATGCTTTTCCTCTACATGTGTTCTTTGAAGCAGGACAAGTGAGAAAGGAGCGGTGAAGCTCTATCAAAGGAGAGAGGAAACAAGCAAGGAGTCAAGCGAGAGACTAAGGTTGGTGCTCTCTGCTTCTCTCTAATCTATCTCCCATAAAGGAAAACACAAGTTACTTTGAATTGTTTGTTTTTAAGATAGCTACCCGTCTTGGTGGGACTAACAGATATGAATAGACACTAGTTTTCCGGAAATAAAATGGCAACTCCACTAGGGAGTGAATATTTTGTTTGTTTGTTACTGTTGTTTGCTTTATAAACTACAGACAAAGCCTAAAATTAAGCCAATTAGCCTTCGAACTGCTTTTGCTATGCAACTGCAAAGTAGATCAATGCTGCTTCAGTCAATCTCTGGGTTGGCTTATGAACTAAACATTTGACTTGCAAACATCCTAAGTGCCCTAGTGGTAGCTCAATAACCTCATTAGATTAGCCCCTATACTTTGTGTTTATTGCCTATCATAAGCTCAGCCTAAACCCCTGAACTTAGCTACAAACTATGGGTGAAAACCAAGCTCAGTCTCGTCCTTAGACCATCACACTATCTCTCATTGGTAGACTGGATGCATCGCACCTCCCATGTGTTGCAGGTGGGATGCATCCCTATTTCCCTTAAGGACAGGTGCGATGATTGAATGAGACTATTTCTCTCTCCAGATTTTGGTTTTTTCTTCATTGTTTTCAACTCTATTCAGTAGTTTTTCTGCTTATGATTAGTATATCACTGTTGAAGCCTTCTTCCTTTACATTATTCAGCCTCCCTTGATAAGGAGTTGTTAATGTTTTTTTATGTATTTTTCATCATTTACAGTCCTCCTTTGCAAATAGTAGCTTAATCAAACTATCATATTTTCATTCAAAAGCATCGCAATTGTCGTTTTGAGTCAAGAAAAGAGTGTCGTAAAGTATTCCTCTTTCAGATAGTCGATTGTACTTTTGCCATTGTATTTGATTTGAATTGTCAGTATTTGAAGTGTCAAAAGTATTTTCCCATTCGAAATTGAAAGTGTCATTTTAATCTTCCTTTCGTTTTTGAAAAGAAATTTCTAAAGTGTCACTTTGAAGAAAAGTAGTTCAGATCTGTACTTAGTTTTCTTTTTGGCATTCTCACATTAAGGAAATGGAAAAACAAACACATGCATGTGCATTTGCATTTAGACTGCATGTGGAAATTGATTTAGGAAAAGTGCATTTAGTGTGTGCTCTCTGCTCTCTATTGAAAGAATCATACTCTTCTTTCCTTAGTAGCTAGGATTTTCATTGCTAAGAGAAAACAAACAATTGTTTATCATTTTAGATTGCATATTTAGGAACTGTACATCTACATCAAGCGGTGAACCTTGAAAGGAAAACTTCTTACGAAAGATCAACTATAAAATAAACCTCAATAAACATAAAAATGCTTTGGAACCTAACGTACAACATCTAGAAGTCTAGGCTAGAGACGTATTTCAGTTTCGTAAAGCCTGGTAACTATCATTTTCATTGTAGGTTGGGTGATTCCTCCTCTTTGATATGACAAGTGCTAGTACGGACTTGTGCTCCCACGTACCATCGAGTATATATTGGGAGACCACAATAGGATGATACCATTTATCCTTAGGAAGCCATGTCTGTCTCCCTACCGATCACAATGCACTGTGTTAGTGCTCAAATCTATCTTAGGCTGAATTAAGGTAAAACTCGAGGCTACATCAAACCACACTCAGCCTCGTGGCTAGCCCTACGAGGACAGGAGAGGGCTCTCTCTAGGTCAATCCCGGCTAAAGGTAATCAATGAGGCTCGAGATGACTAAATTGATAACTAATTTTAGGCTAGGTATGAAGTACAAGGGGTTTGAAATTGATTTTTTGAAGTTTTGTTGAATTCAAGGGAAAGGCAATGTTGGGTGCGGGGATGAGGCACAGTTTTTGCAGAGGTCTACTTGGGGCAAGATAGGAGATTGTTTTGATGCCTTTAAAGAGAATGAATGGATAGATTTGGCTGGTGAGAGGTTAAGGAGAGCAATAAACTTTCAAGGATTCTCCATAACTAGATGAAAACATGGAAAATCAAACAAACTTAAAGGCAGAGCATAGTAAATTATGGATTCTACCTTAACACTTCATTTGTTCAATTGAAGAAGATAAGAGAAGGAAATTGATACACATAAAAATCTTACATATACTGAAAGAAGCACACCATAAACACATAAAGCCACATGAATCCCAAATAGTGCTGCAAAACCCTGGTCTTTCCTTTGCCAAAAATGTAGATAAAATATGTACAATAGAGTGTCAAGATTTTCCCAAGATTCCAACCCTTAAAATGACTAAGAAAATATGTAATATAGGTAAGCCAACTCATTCCCTTGCCTCTAGGGGTCGAGCTCATCATCCTAGGAGCTGTTTCAACCAACTCTAACCAAAGCACTACAATCTAGGCAGTCAAAACAACTTGCCTCTATAAGGTAGGAAACCAATTCATTCATTAAATTTTCACTTTTTGGTGAATGAATCTTCTAGAACAAGTAACTAAGTGTCAAAATAACATCATGTTTCATTAATTACATCAATAGGAGTGAAAAATCACATCACAAGTCAAAACTGGTCAAACTGGCTGCATTTCCTGAGCTGAAAGATGAAATTTGGCCAAAAAGACTTGTGCATTGCGCGCCTTTCAACCTGTTTTTGGGGCACTTTCTGACATCCAAATCAAGCTCACAATAGCTAGTTGGATATCCCTGGATGTCTGTTATCCATCCCAAGTGGAATTTTGCAATTTGGAGTTGATTTGCCCCCTAAACCTGTCATTCTCCTGGAAGTACTTCCTGCTGGTGCAAAAGGTGGCAGAAAGGTGATTTTCACGGTGTTTTTGAGACTTTTGGTCACCCAGAACTTAATGAAATGTTTTGGAAATAGCTGAGCATGTATAATTCATCATGAAAAACTCAAAAATGTAGAGTTTTCCTCCAGGAAGTGTCCCAATCTTAAGCACACGCATCAACGCGCTACACATTGAGCCAAAAAACCTGTTTTTAGGACAAAATTTTCAAAATGACAAAAATTTCTCCGAATTTGCTCAAATTCGGAGTGAAGACCCTCTATCATGTATTGTGCCCCACCAATGAAGCCTTGGCCAAAATTTGGAGTGGATCGGGCCTTTTTTGCCGTTTTAGTGCTTTTCTCAATCGCCTCTTTAGGATCTTTATTTTTTCTTTGCAGACATGCATACGAGCCCAATAATGAGTTTTCATATGACGAAGCATGTCTTTGTCTCTGTTTTCCTTCGCCAACAATTTCCACAAATGAGTGTTCACATGGATGAGCATAGACTCTCGATCAATCGGTGTCAAATCACCAGATCTCTTTCGGGCCAATTCTTGATCTTCACGGATTTGCCGCAGCTCATAAAGTGTATGTTCATCCTCTCGTTGTTTGTTGCGTTGCTCCAAGTAGTTAATCACCCACTTAGCCATCTGCAATTTCTTTTGCAGCGATTCATTCTCATCCCTTTACTCCCAGATGATCTCCTTTAGCTCCGAGCTAGGATAACTTGCTTCAACATCAATGAAATCTGTGTCCCGACCTCCTGAAGGACCCTCATCATACATGGGCCTCTTGCCCCTATCCTGGATCTGTACCTGTGCTGAAGAAGAAGGCGAGACCCCTTCCACATGATCTGGAGATAATAATCACTGTGTTGATGAAGTCAACAAGACCCCTTCCACCCCGGGTGGAGATAGTACTCGTCGTGTAGATGCAAATAAGGCCCTATGGCCTCGCTGGTATGTCACATATGGAGGAGCACTTATATGCTCAGTCTCAGGAATGTCTGGCTGGTGTGAAGGCGCTCCCTCATCATGAACTATCTCAGGAGGTGGCTGTAGCGCTGAGAAGTTGTCACAGGAGATGAAATCCTCCCAAGTAATGCCTTACTGTGTCAACTGATGCATCACTATGATTTTGATCAGCGTGTAATGATATATGCTCTTATGCTGATGTGCTGGGCTCTTCCTTTGTACTAAAGTCACCATCCTCTCTATGTTGTTAAACATGAAGTACAGAATTTTCATCATACGTACCCTTGTGAAATGCATCAACAAACGAACATGGTACACATAGAGACGTGAGAATCTGCCCTCGCAACTGAAATATCGAATGATGAGTTTCATCAACGGTGCAAACTCATCCCTTAGGAATCTAAAAGGAAAAACTGTGCTCAAGTTGTAGAAATTTTGAATAATTTAACACATATTCAACAGAGATTATCCTGATCATGTACTATTGCGGAAAACATACACAATACATAAGCTCCTCTACGTTGATCATCAATATAGCAGCATCAATAACAATAAAACATCAAGAGCATTAACACATTAACACAAGTATGTATCCCGGGGAAAGCATCTCGCTAAAAACCCCAACTATCTGTATATTAATGATTGAGTCATGTAACATTACACAGCATAATACTTCTCACAAGTATCTCCACCTCTGTTACACACAATACAGCTTAGATCTGATTTCCAAATCTCTTCCGCTGCTTGCCTGCCTCCACTGCTCAATACCTGCATGAGAATTGAATGATAAT
>APFE030245651.1:306970-327043 GCA_000404065.3 Pinus taeda
TGTTTCAGTTGCGCCTATGGCAAGGTTCATTTCCCTCTCCTAGGGTTTTGAAGCTAATTTCTCTTGGATGGTCAAATCATTGGAAAAATTGTATCCTGATGTTCATACACCTTCCCCTATACCTAAAATACCTTATCAAACACTTCCCATCACTGAGATCCCTCAAATTCCTCATTTTCGCATAAACCCTAGTTTCTTGCTACAACCTAGCAATTTTCTATGGTTGGGCCTGTGTTTTGATTTTTTGGACCCCTTCCCCTCACTCAATTTCTGAGATTCCACTTTTCCCTACTTCCTATCATCCCTCCACACTTCTCAAAATTTCCTCAAGAATTTAGAATCTCCCTATCCCCTTCATTTCGCTTCATTTCGACAAACCCCTTGTCCCACACATTGAGATATGTTTCACTCAAATAAGGTTTTTGAGCAATAAAAGATGAATTTGGAAAAAATGAGAGAGGTTTTTGTCCATGACAGACCCAGGAAAAAAAAATATCCTCTACTTTTGACACAGGTGTCATGGTTATGAAGAAATGTCAAAAATACAATTGTCTCGGGAGAATTGATGCACCTCTAGAGCGACCTTAGGAAAATCACGTTTTCTCCTAGCTCAGTTGGCCAAATGACTTTCGGGATGCTCCAAATGATAACTAGAGACAACGATATTTCCAATGAGCTATCATGAGCTCAATTTGGAGTTGAGGAAGGCATTCAAAAATTGACTGTAACAGCATTCTGCCTTTAGGCAACCTCATTTGGCACAATTTGACCAGTCCTGGGAGATTTGCTTTTTGATAGAGAAAATGAACTCCAAATCCAACAATTCCAGTTGGATTGGAAAGTAGACACAAATCTATTTCCAATGAGCTACCCTAAGCTCAATTTGGGGTTGAGAAAGACATTAAAACGTTGCGAGCAACAGCACTCTGCCTTGAGGCAGCCTCATCTGGCACAGTTTGATCAGTCTTGGGCGATTTGATTTTTGACAGGGCAAATGAACTCCAAATCAAAAAATTCTTGTGGGTTTGGAACGTAGACAGGACAGGCTTTCTAACGAGCTATTCTACACTCAATTTGGACATTGGGAAGGCCTCTAAAATTTACCTGGAAAAAAGCACGACGCACAGGAGGAGGAGCGCGGCGGTTTTATAAATATCTTCACTCCATATGGTCAGTTATACAAGTGGCAAAGGAAGGCAAAGGGTTACCCAAGCCATTTTTCATGTTTTTGGTGCTACACCTATAGCTGATGGTTGGCTCTCCACCTTCATTTGGTGACCCTTGGTCATTCTATCTCTTCATAGCACATATATATTGTATGCAAACCATTTGCAAAGCAAGTTGGTTGGTTGGCTTGTAACTTCTAGGAGACTGTGGGAAAGAAACTTTGTTTGTGCATTGTATATTTTTATAGAGAATTAATGAAAGGAAGTGGCTCTCTTTCATGAGATTCCTATGGTTGTGAGTGTAGCAAGTTTTTCTCTTATGTTTCATATGTATCTTGTTATGTTTTATATTTCATTTCGCATTCATTTCTGGTGAAATGTTTCGAGTGAGATCAGGTAGAATTCAATTCTATTGCTCTACCTGTGGTAAAATTTCATGTGCAGTGTTTCATTCTACAGTTGAAAAGGATTCATGTTGCCCATGCCCTTTTCAACTTCTTGATCGATCTCTCCATTTCTTTGTTATATTCCATAGTTTCATTTCGTATTCATTTCTGGTGATATTTTTCGAGTGAGATCAGGTAGAATCCAATTTTATTGCTCTACCTGTGGGAAAATTTCATGTACAGTGTCCATTCTTCTATTGAAAAGGATTCATGTTGCCCATGCCCTTTTCACCTTCTTAATCAATCTTTCCATTCCGCCATATTTTAAAATTAAAATTGCTATGCTTTCATCCTACCTTGCCTCACGAAATAATCTGTGCCTTCATGTTAAGTTCTCTATTCATTGAAGTCCAGTTGTCCCATAACATCCCAGAAACACAGTCATTCATGAAATCACTCATTATTTTCATTTCCACTTACTAGCCTAAGATAAATAGTTTGTTTGAAAGTCATCTCGGTCCTTTTTGTTCATCTATTCACTGAGTGTGACCCAAAGAGAACCCTCTCCTGTTCTGGTAGGGCTAGCTACCAGACTGAGCATGGTTTGTGGTTACCCTGAATTTTGCCTTCCTTCAGCCTGAGGCAGATTTAGGGGCTAACACTCTTTGTCTAGATTTCTAGAGTAGTCACTTTTGTTCCTTTTCGACTCCTTAAAAGAAAAGGTCCATCTGAGCTCTTGTCACTTCAAGCTCATTAAAAATCGAAGGAGACTAGAGTCACCTTTAGCTTTTTCTTGACTCTTAAAAATTGAAAAATCAAGTTGTGTCAAAGCATCATAAAATTCATTTAATTCGGAATAAAATTTTCCCCTTTTAATTTTGAGTTGATCAAGTAATCCGCAATCGTCAAATAAAGTCAATCAAAACCCCGTCATTCACGGAGACTAATGAGTCAACAGTCTTTGACTCCAAAAGCTAAACCATTCTGGGTGAAATGGTCACATTTAACTGGGTTGAAATCTCCTGGTTTATTTGAAACTTGTGTTTCCCCATCTTTAGAGACTCCAGTTACTCCAATTATTTCTGGTACATCTGCCTTTACAGAAGAAGTTCCGCAGTTACAAGAGGATATTAGAATTGATCCTAGTGTAATGGTAAACACTTCTATTCCTGAACCAGCTCCATCTAGGGCTGATTTGGAAGGTGTCACCCCTCCAGTATCTATCACCGCAGAGACTATACCTTCTTCCGCACTAGAAATATTTTACGGACCTGAAAGTCTACCTCTTCCACTTGGACTGATTGCTATAGAAGAGATTGTAGAGGATCTTCCATCCAGTACCCCATTTCATTTTGGAACTGGGATCCACTTATATCCTTCTACTACTGAAGTTAGTTCTTTCAATCATCCTTCATCGCAAGTTCCTGCCGAATCGCTAGGAAATATTTTGGATAGACTAGATATATCTGAACAATCATCAACATCTAAGACTGTGTCATCTGATACAGCAGTAGCATAGCTTCCCACTGCTACTCCGACAATGTTCGCTGGTATACCATCTGTCCCAACTAGTTCTCAACTGCTAGATGGAGTCCACCCAGGAACTGTTTCGACAGCATGGTCTGTTCCTATTTGTTCATCCAAAATCTTATCTGGAATTTCTTATGTTGAGACTCAGCAAATTTATCCTTCACATCAGTATCAATTTGGGCAATCCAGTCTCCAAAGACCAATTTACTCTTTGAACACTGGATTTCTGCCATATGGGGGGCAATATGCCTTTTCATTGTTCCCTTTGGGAGAGCAACCATATGAGAGTTTACAACAAAATTCGGGTCAAGCTGGAATTGCATCCAGTGGTTGGGTAACAATACTACCTCAACAACCAAGAGTTGTATATTCAATGCAACTAAATCAACCTGTGTTGAACATTCCCACTACACCAGCTATTGTGATGGTGTCGCAAGTACAAGCGCTGCCTGTTGTATGTCAACCTCAAGTCTCTCAAGTCGTAATACAACAGCCTCTTGTCTCCACGACTCAATCACAATCGCAGATTACTGGCTCCTTAACTGAAGCGACTCAAGCTCAAACGGGTACTATCACCCCCCATCTTGGTCAAGCATCTAGTATTAGACAATAGCAAATGGTCCAACAACCATGGCTGGTACAATATCAATAACCACAATTTCAGCAAGCTTACTGAAGACCTGAGAAACAAAGCTTTGCAGGTAATGGGCAACCATATGTTCAAAACAGTTACCAACAATCATATTATAATGGTTATGCCCATCAAACTTATCAAAGTTATCAGCATCAAATACATTATGTTGGTATGAAAATACCCACTGCTCGGGCAATCCCATCTTATCCTGGGTATGCTTCACCAAACCTAAATCAACAGTTGCCTTTTGTAGCAACTTTAGAATTACTAGATCTGAATTGGCTAACAAATGATCCAATTGCTTATGCTCCTTGCTGGCCAGAGATTCCTCATAAACTTCTGTCAGATATTCCTAAATTCAATGGAAATCCGAGTGACGATTCATCGAATCATGTAATGACCTTTCATTTGTGGTGTTCATCCAACACCCTCAATGATGATTCAATTAGGCTTCACCTTTTTCAGCGAACACTAACTGGTCCGGTAGCAAAATGGTACATCGAATTGCCTAGTGCTTCATTCGATAATTTCAACACCCTTGACACTACCTTTTTAACCCACTTTCAGTGACCCATAAGGTATGAAACAGGAACAGAGCTCCTTACCAATTTTAAACAGACAACAACCACTCACATATCTAATCATATTCATGAGTGGTGACATCGTCGTTGAATGGTAAAGACATATGTTCCTGATCAGCTTCTAGCTGAGTGGTTTATTAAGTCGTTATTACCTTCTATTACAGAATATGTGGCCAAGGGAGTAGTTGTCACTGAAGAGCAAGTCATTGCTCGTGCACAATATTTAGACTTGATCTATACTCAGTTTGGCACGCTCTATGAAAAAATCCCTAACACTCCTAGACCATAATTTTCCGTTCCTTCCCCTCAAACGAGGACTCTCATGCTGGTGATGGCATGATCGGTACCTCAAGTACACAAACTACAAAGGCTCCATTTGGCAAAGCCCTTGTAGTTTCTAGTAAAAAATAAGATGAGAAACTTCTTGCCTTGGAGATTAATGCCATGTCATCTGACAAGGACAAAGAACCAAAGCAACTAGGGGGCAAGAAGAAAGGGAAAAATAATAGGAAGAAACAGGAAAATTCAACTCCTGAAAAATCTTCCGAAAATCTTGCTGGGAAACAAAAACCTCGTTATCCATGTTTAATATGTAACGACAAGTATATCATGAGAAATTGTCCACATCGAGCTGAGGTTGCGAAATTTTTAAAGACTTCAACTACCTCAATAGTGTTGACTGATTCGTTTCAAAACCCAGAAACTAACCTGGTTGCTAGCGATCATGCTTCCAAATCCCAAGTGCTTATGTTATCCATCTCGAAACAACAAAATAATGCTTTGATATCAACAAGGAATAAATATTATGGGAATCTACAGTGATTAAACAACAAAGCTATAGATCAACCCAGTCGTTTGACAACAAATTCGCTAGAAGTTGTTCCGCCCATCATTCCTGAATTAACTATAAATCCGCCTAAGGGAGTAGTACATAAATCAACATTTAATCCTCATGCCAGAGTGGCACAGAATTATAATATAGTGGAGAATCTGGCTCTGGCTCAATCGCCATCCACTATGTTGACACTTGAATTACTACAAAATTGTCCCTCCCAAAAGCAGGGTTTGTTATCAGCAATAGGTGGGATTGACCCAGCAGATTCCAATCTTGTGGCCTTTAACCACAAAGGATATCAACCTCAGTTACCGGCCCAACTTGCTTTCTTTATACAGGTAAAAACCCTCAACAAAATTGTTCATAAAACAATCATTAATGAGGGGGCTTCTACCTGTATTATGTCAATGAGTTGCTAGAAAACTTTAGGCTCACCACCCTTGTCACAATCATCAACGACATTAAAAGCATTCAATGGAATAACATACACGTCGTATGGGATTTTAAGTAACTTACAAGTTGAACTGGGGGTAAGATAGTAGAAATTGAAGTCGGGGTAATCGATGGAAACCTTGACTACAGTATCTTACTGGGAAGGCCCTAGATTTATGCTATATCTGTTGTTGTGTCAACATATTTTAGAAAGATTGCATTTCCCTTCCAAGGCAGAATAACAATCGTTGACCAACTAACCTTTTCCCCCAACAGTTCACAAGCTACTGGAAGCATTCCAATTTTCCATGGAAGCTCTCAATCGGTTCAAAATGATGGAGTAGGTCTCCTAAAAGACCCTTCCTTAATGGGTACTTTTTCCCTCCCGCCTCCAAGTAATCTGACGGAAGTGGCCATAATGGAAACCTGTCATATGATATTTTCTACATCATCAAAGATTAAGAATAACTCTGACCATTTTGATACTATGGGTCACCGAGGACGTTTCTTATCTTGTGTCTATCTCGTTACAAAATGAAACAAGGGTTATGAGGATGGTTCTTTTACTGTGTCAACCTCATTAAAAAAAATGAAACAACTCCCTTTCCAAATCGAGTCTTTGATTACGATATCATAAAATTCAAGTCGAGTCTTTCAAAGATCTTGAAGGTAAACATTCATTCCAACCACCGTGTTGAATGCAATGAAGCTTGGGGGGCATGCACCTTTATTTGTGTCATTATGCTGGGGGCATGCGAACTTATAACGAGCAATGTTTCTGCAAAGTTCAAGCTTGTTAAAAAATAAACCGAGCAATGAGCAATGTTTCCGCAGGGTTCAAGCTCGTTAAAAAATAAACCCCCCAATGAGCAATGTTTTCGCAAAGTTCAAGCTCGTTAAAAAATAAAACTAGCCATCGAGTATAGCTTCTAAATTTTCAAGCTCATTTAAAAATTAAACCACCCTTGGTAAATAACCTTCGTGATTGCCTTACTATCAGCCTTTTGAGCCTTGGTTATGTTCTTACCGTCACCCCCATTCTTTTGGCTAATCATCCGCTTCCACTTGATTGTTTACTCTTTTGACGAACAGTTGTGATGAGTGATTCTATTAGCCACCCTCCTTACACTACTGTGTTTGAGAAGTTCCAAACTTACTTGGAACCAGTTGCTACCCAAAAACATCACTCATTCCTCAAATAACAAGTCTACTTTAAACTCTTTTCAGACTTGCTAAATATGAAAATATTGTCGAGCAATTGGCCTCTCCATCTCACTAAAGTGATTGGAAGTGCTATCCCTCTTGTATTTTAATCTTTTTTGAATCTGAGGGATCATCCCACAAAAATATCGAGCGCTTGTCTTTTTCGGCTCGCTAAAGTGATCGGAAAAGTCATCCCTTTTATATTATTTTAATCTTTTTCGGACTCAAGGGATTATGATACGAAAAATAACTACTGGAGTTTCCTTTTCATCCCTTTTCAAACTCTCTAAATATGAAAATGATTGAGTTGTCTTTGTCATTAAACTCGTTAAAATGATAGCAACAAACTTTTCCATCTAGACAAGAACGAGTTTCACTGTCACTAGGCTCGCTAAAACATAGCGACAGGTTTTCCCGAAGGGAAAATTATAGAACAAGCATATGTTATCCTCCTCAAGCTTGACAAAAATAAAGAGGTACTGGTCAAAAATGATTCGGGAAAAAGGGAAGAAAACTTGAAGAACTTCATTGGTAGCAGGTTGCTCTTCAACATGACACTTTCACTCCATCACCATGACTGAGTCGGGTTGGGTTATTCTGTTCATCGGTCACATCACCATTGGTCCTCCGTACCATCCATTTTTGGGGTTAACGCTACCAATCCTTTTCAGTGTTGCCGATATGGTCAAGAAAAGTTATTTAGAGAATTCACCAACCTAGCTAATGCCTCATCCACTGCAATACCTTCACTCTCCATTTTTCATGGCCGCCATTCCTAAACCTTGTATCATCATATCGTTTTCACCTCCAAAAAATCATTTGCTTCATTTCGTGTTGTGGATGTGGGATTCATTAAGGCCCTCCTACGACGAGTCACTTCTTGTCGACATTAGCTCATTATCCAAGAATTTGATTTAGGAACAACCCTTTCAATACTTTGAAGCTTGCATGCCTCAATGGAAATTTTCTCACTTCTGGCGATAGGTCTAAATCAATTACCTTCGACTGAAAGATTTTACGTGGTGTTCAACATCGACTCATATATTCACACCACATGAATTGTATTGTAGTACCTTGAGGGTCATTATCATTATCGGTGATTCCTCTCATGCTTGTTAACAGCTTGCATCATTGGCTGGTAATCAAGTGATGTCTTTCCATGTTCGACTTCAGAACATCTTTTCACATGGATCGATTTGTACATCGGGTGAAAATTGAACGAGTTTGAAGACCCCGAATCTAGTTTCATCCATCCGGGCTGCGATATAATCAGGAAAATAAAGACATCAAATGTACTCCATAGCTGCATAGATGATCATCGAAGTTAAAGGGTGATGGCTCTACAAGAATCACCAATCTGCAACAATAGACGATTGTCTATCCTATGTACATGAAAATGAAGTTATAAAGTTGAGCATGGGAATTCCTGCCTCAGCTATAGCATGAAAATATTATGAATATAATGTATTGTATTGTATCTTATTACAGGTCACCTTCTAGTTCGAAAAACATTGGATCCTCATGATAAAGAATTTCACCTGACATCAGAAGATTTACGATCTCATGCTTTAGGGGGGAACTGTTATAGACATATTTGGGCACTTCAACCCCAATCACATATGTCTATAAACCAAGGGCTCTTAAACCCCTAAAAGTTTTATTTCATACCCTAAAGGATGAAGGTCAACGGATTACATCATTTCCCAGAAGTTCCACCTGAAAAAACTACTTAGAACTGGTCAAAACTGACCCATACAGACTGCTCTTTAGTTAAAGTGCGATGCATCTCGCCTATTACACACAAGGGGGGTGATGCATACTAAAAATGTCTTCTGTGGGGTGTGATGGGTGAGTGAAGACAAATGGCAGAGGCAGTTGGCTAAGTGGAAACCTAGAGAATCTTCTAGAAACTGCTCATATGACACTTGCCTCTCTGAACTCGCCTAGGGATGAGTAAGAGATCATGAAATCTCCAAGTGGAACCAGTAACTATTAGTGAAATGACACTAATCAAAAACCCAAAAGTTGACTCACCCCCTTGCAAATATCTATATATGGATCCCTCGTCCTAGAGATCCAAAGGCTGGAATTTTGTATTTTGTAAGGAAGTGTTGTTGGTTTCTCTGTGAAGCATTGTATTGTTGGGTGATCTAGCTTTTCATGAGGTGAAGAGGGCTTTCATGCTGGGAGGATGGCGTTGGATCAGACAGCTATGTCGTAATCCTCTCTTCTACTACTTCTATCAATAAAGTTATTTGGGTTTTCCTCCATATACTTGTATATTTTTGAATCTTGTATTTGTGTATGCATTTATATTGTTAATGTGCATCTGATTCTACATTGTTTATGGTTATAGATCTCTATTCTTTGATGGTATTTTGCTACTTTTCCTTTACAGGTGTTCTTTGAAGCGGGACAAGTGAGAAAGGAGTGGCGAAGCTCTATCAAAGGAGAGAGGAAACAAGAAAGGAGCCAAGTGAAAGACTAAGGTTGGTGCTCTCTGCTTCTCTCTCATCTATCTCCCATAAAGGAAAACACAAGTTACTTTGAATTGTTTGTTTCTAGGATAGCTACCTGTCTTAGTGGGACTAGTAGATCTGAATAGACACTAGTTTTACTGGAAACACTAAGTATTATAGTTTGAAAAGTAAGAAGATTGTTCCTAATTCTACTCTTCATTCTAAACCAACTCCAACATTTAGAAAAGTCACACACCCCTCTAAAATGTAGGGAAATGCTATTGCTTCTTAATGAAAATATTCTACTATTCCTTCGACTTCTATTAGTAGTCCAACCATGTGGCCTATGGAGTATAATGTCATTGTAGGCATGAAGAAAATCAAAGCTAACATTTCCATGTATGACATATATACCTTACCTCAACAAAGAGATTTACTTATTATTACCTTTAAATATATTCCTAACACACAATGAAAGGCCACTACACTTGAAATTTAACACAAACCCATTGAAGGTAAACTAAAAATACAAAGAAAACAAGAGGTTAAAGCAACACATAAGAATACCTTTAATTAAACCAATAGTAGTACACATTGAAAATCATAAATACCTCCCTTCTTTCTAACTTTTGATATCCACAATTACAACATTCATATTATATATTTAACAAATTTGGCAGAATCGTCTAATATAATGTCTTACTTTGATTTTCCATGAATTAACATTACTCCTATAAATGCACAACCAATATTATTTAATTGGATATCAATTATGTAAAGGTTATGGGTAAATTGAAATATGTTGTGATTAGATGAGCCTCAGACTTAAGTGTCTTTTAGGTCATTGACATTATTGTTGTTGCCATTCCTAAAGCATGTGTCTTACAACTAAGTAGATTTTGGTGACAAACGATATAGCGTTACCTTATCATCGATTGGTCTCACTTGTGGCTACCATAGAATGGGTGAATGAATCAAATTCGGCTGAGAAATAAGGACCACATGAAACACATTGTCATAAAGTTGGAAGATTAGAATGAAACTACCAACTTTTCTCATTGTATATTAGGAATTGATTTTTTGGAAATTGACTACGGCTGTTATGTAGCTCAACAATCATCCTCTAAACTAGAAATAGTTTGAACTGCTTCATTTCACTTGGAACCAAGGAAATTATAGTACAATATTAGATTTAGCTAGCACTAGTTCAACGATAGTTCAACTAACATAGATTTAGATGCTAACAGTTGGACATTTTATTTTATGGCTCCAAATCATAAGAGGGAGTTGTGTTAGATAGTATTTTAATAAACCTACATAAATTGAAGACCCCAATTTCATATCAATTAAATTTTGAGTGCACCAAAAACACTATAGAGTATGAGGTCTTTATTCAAGTTTTGAAGAAAGTTATTGTAACCTCAAGGTAAAATGCCTAAAATATTTTAGTGACTCAAAAATAATTGCCAGATAGGTAAATAAATCCATATGCCATCTATTCATACACTTAAAAGGTTACTAACAGGAGATATGGAAGTTAATGGAAAATTTTGAAGTATTTAATATTAATTTTATTCCTAACTTGTTCTAAACACTTTAATTAATCTGTGCCTTTAAGATTTGCCAAGTTGAATAATGGATTTTCTATTGAACTATTTTTTAGGTCTTTAATACTAGATAAAACAAAAATCTAGAGGGTGTTCAATGATGATGAATAGATCACCAAGTTACTTACCAATTATAGCACCTTAAAGGATGTTTTCATCAATGGTAAGGAACATGAACGGGCTATACAAAAGTGAAAAACTAATAGAGACAAATTTAGCGGTAACCTATTTCCTTGATGAGTTTTGACTTTTGAAATGTTATTCAATCCTTAATAAAAGTTTTGATTGACTATTAACATAAGTGTAGATAGTTCTTCCATGATTCATGCATTGATCAACCTCTATAGTTAAGAAAATCTAAAACATATCAACTTGAGAACAAGTTGCACTAAAGCTGAGAAGGCATCCTTCATTTAGATATTCACCATCTATAGAGATGTGTTTACTTGGATGTATGAGTATCTAAAGATTTATGATACTGGGATCATATGGCATGTCATACCTATCAAGGAAGGCATAGAGAATTTTCAACAAAACCTTTATAAAAATCATCGCACTTTGGAGCCATTAATCCAAAAGGAATTGAAGAAAGTTTTATATGCTAACATCATATTCAAATTGCATAATTCAACATGGGTGGAAAATTTGGCACATCTAAGAAAAAAGTCAAGGGAAATCAAAATTTGTGCATATTTTTGAAATTTGAATCAAGCGTTTGACAAATACAACTACCCTGTTCCTTTAATGAAATATATCCTCCATCTAATTTGTGGCTATGCTATATGTTCCTTACTATATGGGTTCTTTGGATATAACTAAGTTTTAGTAGCCAAATATTTTTTATTGCATACTACCTTTTGCATGAAGTGGGGGACATATGTCTACTATAGAATGTCAATTGGACTGATAAACATAGGTATGACATTATAGTGTGTTGTGAATATTTACTTTAAGGGATTAATTGATTAGAGCATTGTGGTCTACCTTGATGACATTACAACTTATTCCAAGAAGATATCAAATCACCCACACCATCTGAAACATGTCTTTGAGAGATGTAGAAAACATGGTAAATATTTGAACCCTAAGAAATCATACTAACTATTTCAAGGGGAAAACTACTTGAGAACATTATCTCAAAGGATGGTACTTCTATAGATCTAAAAATAAGTAATCCATAATGTTGATTCCCATGTCCAATAGTAAAAATTATATGTCATATCTTTCTTCATAAATATGAATTTTGTGTGGCAATTCATAGTTGACTTTGCTGAAATTGTCAAGCTTGTTCAACATATGATTAAAACAAGATGCACAAGTCAAGTGGGCCTCTATTGAGAAGGAAGTTTTTTATAAAGTGAAAGCTTCCAGAGTTTTATCTCCAAGATTACATAACCCATGTTTCGGTAAGGACTTCTCATTGTACACCTTCACATTTAACCACTCCCTTATAGAAATTCTTACCTAGAAAGATGAGCAAGATAATGTGTGCCAAATCTCATTCCTAAGTATTGGTCTACAAAGGAATGGATTGAATCATCCAACAACTGAAAAATAGTCATTTTCTATTTACAAGGCAATCAAACAATTTGAACGTTATGTTATAAAGAACTACACTAAAGAACTACACCAAGGTAATAGTACCCTCTTAATAGTGAGGTCATTATTCACATAGAAATAAGTCAGTGAATACAGAATAAATTAGATGACCTCCTTCTAGGAAGGGATATAATGTTCAAGTTTTCTATGATAAATATAGGTCAAGGACTATGTAGGTTGGTAGTTGAATAATTAGAACTAGTTGAATTATCATAAGAAGGATGAGAGAATAAGCTATGACTTTACATGCAATAAATTTCTCTACATATCTATCCAAAATGACTCATGGTACATTGATCTTCTTCACACTAGCTCATAAATGGTCTCCTAGTTTGGAAGAATTATGATGGTGTATTTATCAAGTGTATTGATAAATAGGATGTTGATAAATTCCTCATAGGCTTGCATTATAGAACCACTGGAAGGAACTTTGGTAGTGATATAATGATCCATGGATCCTAAAAGCTGGATATTATTGGCCAATAGTTGCAAGGATGGACATGCTTATGTTTGGAAATGCAAGGCATATAAAGATAATGATTTTCATAGCTGGAGATAATTTTGTTGAAATTTTTATTATGGAAACAGATGTGTAGTTTTTACAAAATGACTGACATTTTGGGTGGATGTTGGGTCGGTTGGATGCTCCACCTAGTGTCCACCTAAAGAAATAGTCATTTCATAAAAACTACATAGTTGTTTCTAGAAGAAATCTTTCAACAAAATGTAAGACATGTCAGAAGTGTGCTAGCAAGGAGAGAGCAGCAACAATCACTTTGCAACTTGTAACCTTTGGAAAACCACTTGAGAAATGGGGTCTATATGTTATTAGTGGGATAAATCCACACTCTCCTACAAAACATAGATTTTTTCTCACTAAAATATATTGCTTCATTCAATGGATAGAAGATGCACCTTTGACAAAGGTGAACAAAGAGGCTATGATTCATTTTCTATAGGATCATCTAATCACCAGGTTTATCACGCCTATCACTCCTTTTTTTAATAATGTTACATATTTTTCCTCTTCGAAGTTAAAAGAGTTTTCCTTAGTTAGATGGATCATCTTGAAATATTCAACGAAACATTATCCCTTGGGTAATGGTGTTGCTGAATCCACTAGAAAAATCATGATCTATATCCTAAAACAAATTGTTGTTGATAATGTGATTAATTGGCACAATGCCTAACCAAATGCTCTATGGGATGCCAGAGTAACCCCAAAAGTGTTTTTAGGAACATATCCCTATTTCTTAGTTTATGGAAGGAATCCATCCTCTGCTCAATTTTCTTTTTTCTCATCTCTCCAACTATCTCATGCCTCACATGGAATGAAATTGTTCAGTCATCAAAGAAGGGTTCATATCCTAGTGAAAATGGAGGAAGAAAGAGATAAATCAAAGAAATATTTTTTTCAAAAGAAAATTATTATGAGATGTTTTGATACGAAATCTGCATGAGAAAAGGCTTTCTAGGTGGGATATAGTGTGATAAAATAGGACAAGCAATATGACGAAAAATGTGAGCACTCTAAACTTTGACATTTATGGTATGGTCATTAATTGTCAAGGATATACTTGGCCTAGTCATGTATAGACTAGAAAGTATAAAAGGAGAAATATGCCTCCTTATTCTCAATGACCAAATCCTAAAGATATATTTTAGCTAGTTTCCTTTTGGGTAGTAAGTTTGTACACAAATAGTTTCCCTTCGGTTTATCTTTCTAGTTTTGAATTTGAACTCCGCATATTTTATTGATTTGATTTTAATATGCCCGTTTATTTCTTTTCTTTTAGTCATTTGTTTTGCTTAGTTATTTCCTTTTTTAAGAATGTTCTTCTACATCCTTTTCTAGGAAATAATTAATTATTTATAGTTCTTATTTTGTTTTAAGGTCCCAAAATGAAGTTGATTAGATTCATGGAAATCCACTCTAAGGTTAATGGACAAACATTGGGTTTTATTTGTTCATTACTTCAATCTAGTATTTAGGCCTTGAACTTAGAAGTGGAATGCTACTTGAATAATAGATCGCTATGAGAAACTCAAGCCCAATCCTATATAGGTTGTCAATTATCTTAAGGCCCCACCCATACATTTTTGTAATGATAGATGATTTACGCAAAAGTTGGCAGAGTTCCCTTGGTATTCTATATAATGAATATGTTTATCATAAAATGGACATATCTAAACTAGTTCTCAACTATTAGGTATCATCCCATATGCCTTTAAAGGATTATTGATTTCCCCAAAGCACCTTTTTCTTACAAGAATAAACCAAGGGTAAATTCTTAGGAAATTCATTTTAGATTGCATGGAGCATGTAGATGTCTCTATTGAGGCTATGGTCTCTCATTGGTAGTAGAGAAACATTGCAAGAATGTGGATAATTAGCCTAAATATTTAACATCTTTTTCATGAATTGAAATGATGGCATTGTATTTAAATTTGAGGAAGAACTAAGTGAAGAAAAAACTCCTACTTCATCCTTATAGCTATCACCAAGAATTTTCTCAAACCAGAAATAAAAACTCATTCTATTGGCCTGAATATGAGATATAGTGGGTCTCATTTACCTGAAGCTCATATACTTTACTAAAGATAAATTATATCTTAATATAATTAGTAATTGTCTTAAATCTTATCTATGGAGATTCACGGTTTTACTTAGTGTGTCTCCAATTATTAAGCAAGCAACAACTTCCCCATACTATTTTTGTCTTCTTCATTTGCAGAACACAAAAATGGATTGGGGTCCCTCTATTTTGCAAACTTATGAGCCTTCATGGACTTTAATTTTAACTAGTCATTTAAATTAGAAAATTCATGAAGTGAGTCTTGACCTTCTTCTTATACCTCACTAGACTCTAAAAATTATTGTAATCCCTTCCCTTCATTTTTGAGCAATCTTGGTCTTTCTACAACCTTCAAAACTCGTGAAATTTTACTTCATTACATTTCACTAAAACTAATTTATGTCATGATGTATCACATGAAATTTTGTCTTGGTGTGATATAATATATCTCACCAAAGTTTACTCTCATTATGACGTAAGAAAAAATTATTTATTTTTTTGAAATTTCATTATGTCGTGCCTCTTAAATTTTTCATTACCTGTAATGTATCACATGACAAAATTATTTTCTTGGAATTTGTCATAACATTTGAAAGTTGCCAAGGTTGTGATAAATAATTTAGAATTTCACCATGACATAGTGTGTTTGATGGATTTTTCCTCTCCCACAATGTATCACATTAGAAAATGTTTTTCTACATGACACACCAAAACTTACAATTTTTTTAGGTTTCATGACATATCTTCTTCATTGTGTCTTGAAAAATTTCCCAGATATGTAACATATTTCACCCTCAACAACTTCCCTTAACTTGTGATCTTGAACTTTTATCACACCTCATTAGGTTTTCCATGCATGCAAAGCTAGTTTGACCTTTAATGTGATAGGTCTTGAAAAAGTTAAAAAAGGTGAACAAGGTGGCACTTTCAGTATAAAACAAAATTTGGCCAATTTTTCCTTTATCATTTCACTCTTCTTTCCATTTTCTCTCCTTGAGTTCATCAAATCCACACATGTAATTTCAATCCCACCAACTAATTCACCACATGGATCCTCACCAAGACCTTCAATCATCTTCCTGTAGGTATGTAACCAATTGTAGGATGGTTAAGTATATTATTTTCAATTTTTCAATGTCTGTTAGGCCCCTATAATACTAGTGATTATCCCATTACTATTGTAGTTTTATCCCTTATTAATATTTTTGTGCCTCTATTGTTCCCATATTGTTATTATTGTGCCCCGTAGAATCCCTCTATTGTTATTTTTGTGCCTCTATATTATTATTGTTAGGTCGGCTGGGTTATATTGTGACTCCTTAGACTCCTATATATAGAAAGGAGGTTTTGTCATTTGAATCATCAAAGAATAATTCATTTGTGTAATGTAAAAGAGGTTGTCCCCTCAAAGAGGCTGAATTCTAAGGCGTTGATCTATATTTTTTATCTTTTTGTGAGCTGGTTTCATAACATTTGGTATCAGAGCTTTGGATTCTAAGGTTTCACTGCTTCAACTAGGTCATCATGGAATTTTCGCTATAACTTTTTTCTGTGACATTTCAGAAGTGAAAGAAAAACACCCATTTGAGATGAAATCGCACTAAACCTCAGTTCTGAATTTCAGAGCTTTTCGCGCTATAATTCGGAGATATTATCTGAGGAAATTGGTCTTTTTGCAGACTCTTAAATTACATTCCAAACAAGTGACCTAGGGAAAATCGTCATAACTTTCTCTCTGAGCATCAGTTTGAAATTCATAAAGAAATGTACCATAAAGAAAGATGGATGTAGTTTCTTATATATTAATATATATATATAGTATATATATATATTAATTATATAGTATATATATATATATTATATATATATATAATATATATATATATATATATACACTTTAGATCCAAAGATCGAAACAACAGGAGCACCATGGCACACTCGTACAAGTTCTTTCTACTGAAGTAGTCTTATAATCAGGTCACTGTGGGAGATTTGGCGTAACTCTTCCTTGGAGAATCTAATTTGGATCAGACTGGTGTCATTAGAAAGAGGACATAGAGAGCTACTGTAGACCACAATTTCAGAACTGGATGATCCGAAATTACAGAGATACATCAGAGGCGATATCGAGCTCCTACCAAGTGAAAAACGGTGTGTAGATTTTTTTAAATTTTTGCTTAAGCTTGGTTTGAAAAATTATTTTGAAGGAATTCAAAGGGAATAATAGAGCATTATTATCGGTAACTAATGTCCCGAGGAAAGAAAATGCAAACACCTAGTAAGCAACCTGGAAGCTCTAGCATGACTCATGAAGAAGAGGAAGAAATGCTACATGATATATCAAAATTACAAGACCAAGTGCAACAAATGTCACTCTCACAAAATCTAATAGAAGCTAAGATAAAGGGCATGGAAGCTAAGATGGACAATTTGAAGATAAATTTGAAGACAGATTTGAAGAGAGCCATGGCAGATTTGAAGGCAGATTTGACAAATTTTCTACAAGAAATACTTACGAATGGTGAAAAGGTAGTAAAGGAAACTCATGATACGAACAAAAGAAATGTTAATCATGATTTAATAGACTCTAATGTGGGATCGAAGACCCACCATATTCCAAAAATCGATATGAGCAAGTTTGATGGCAAGGATCCCGCAACATGGATATTACAAATGGAGCAATTTTTCGATCTCAATAATGTGCAAAACACACAAAAGCTACATATTGCAACTTTATATTTGGAACCAAATCAGTGTGTATGGTATCAATGGCTTTGCTCTTGTAAACAAATTATCACTTGGGCAATTTTTACGAAGAATTGATAGCACATTATGAGGATACAAAAATCAACACTTTTTTTAGCCAATTGATAAGTCTCAAACAAACGGGTTCAATAATGGAGCACATTGAGGAGTTCCAAAAATTGAACATAAGGGTAAAAGATATTCCAGAGGAGCATAGGATTGATGTGTTCATAGGGTCTTTAAAGGATAAAATCCAACATGATGTTCGCCTTTGGGAACCTGATTCATTAGAGAAGGCATTCAGGTTAGCAAGAAAAATGGAAAGCAAAATTATGGCAACTAGGAAGCATACCACTCACAACTATAAATATGGAAGTGTTGTTTCCCCTAGTCTTCCACAACCTATAAGTTTGACACCACAAAAATTGGAAGAAAAAAGAGCAAGAGGGCTTTGTTACAGTTGTGATAGCAAATACACTAAAGGTCATAAGTGTGCTGAGAAGAAATTATTCTACATAGATTGTGAAGAGGAAGAAGAAAAGGAGCAAGAAAGGTCAAAAGAAGAGTATATACTCCAGGAACAAAGCCTAGATGAAGAACAAATGAATCCGACCATATCTTGTAATGCATTGGCGGGAATTACACTCCTCAAACCATCAAGATAGAAGGACAAATCAAGAAGAAAAAGGTAATAGTTTTGATTGATTCAGGAAGCACCCACAATTTTATTCATTGTAAGGTAGCAAAAGAATTGAATTGCTTCCTGTATCCAGCACCAGAGTGTCAAGTGATGATTGCAAATGAGGAACAATAAATTGCTCTGGAAAGTGCCATAATATCAAGCTATCCATGGGAGAGTATGTATTGAATAGCCCAAGGCTTTCCATTCCAATGAGTGGTGTTGATGTTGTACTAGGAGTCTAATAGGTACAATCCTTGGGTACAATAGGTTTAAATTTTCAATAACTTCATGAATTTTTTTTCGGAAGGAAAGGAATTTGAATTAAGGGGTATTGCAGGGAAATCGGGAAAGATAATCAGCTCTTATGGTATGACAAAGCTTCTAAAAAAGGAACAAAGAGGTGTAATTGCACAATTATGTTCGCTAGATGTTTCCACATCGGAATCATCTATTTCTCCAGATCTCCAAATAGTCCTGGACAATCATTCCAAGGTATTTGAGACTCCCAAAGGTCTCCCACCTGTGTGTGATCATGATCATGCTATTCATATAATTCCAGGAAGTGTTCCTCCAAACATCAGGCCGTACAGATATCCCTATGTCCAAAAGAGTGAAATTGAACGTATGGTTGCAGAAATGCTAGAGGCTGGTATAATTCAACCAAGTCAAAGTTCTTTCTCTGCTCCAGTTGTATTGGTGCACAAGAAGGATGGATCATGGCGCATGTGTCCGGATTATAGGGAGCTCAACAAGCTCACTATTAAAGATAAGTTTCCCATTCCTGTCATTGATGAATTACTGTATGAATTGCATGGATCAATTTACTTCACCAAGTTGGATCTTCGTTCAGGATATCATCAAATCAAAATGAAGACTGAAGACATTCCAAAAACAGAATTTAGAACTCATGAGGGTCATTATGAATTTTTGGTCATGCCTTTTGGCCTTACCAATGCACCTTCAACATTTCAAGGTTTGATGAATTCAATTTTCAAACCATTCCTTAGAAAATTTGTGTTAGTATTTTTTGATGATATACTAATCTACAGCAAGTCTTGGAAGCATCATGTTGAACATGTTGACAGGGTGCTACAACTATTGGAGGAGAAACAATTATATGCAAAAAGATCCAAATGTTTCTTTGGAGTCCAGGAGGTGGAATAGGGTCATATTGTATCTCATGAAGGATTTAAGGTAGACCCTAGCAAAATTAAAGCCATTAAGGAATGGAAAATCCCCACGTCCATAAAGCATTTGCAAGGATTTCTTGGGTTGATAGGGTATTACCGCAAGTTTGTTAAGAATTATGGGAGAATAGCAGCACCTCTAACAGCATTATTGAAGAAAGATGCATTTTCATGGACTGTAGAAGCAAAAAAGGCCTTTGAACATCTAAAAGAGGAAATGTTCTGAGCATTGTCTTAGCTACAACGGACTTCAAAAAAACCTTTATTATGGAATGTGATGCTTCATGAAATGGAATTAGTGTTGTTTTAATGCCAGATGAAAGACCCATTTCTTTTGAAAGTCGTCCAATCAAGGGAAAGTTTTTACACAAAGCTATTTATGAGAAGGAAATGTTGGCAATACTACATGCACTTAATAAATGGCAACCCTACCTAATGGGAAGACACTTCA